>CM076583.1:37772048-37977541 GCA_034641835.2 Pinus albicaulis
TTCAGTTTGTAGATCCATTTTGAACCCACCACTGATTTCCCTTCTGGCCTTGGGACAATCTCCCATGCACTATTTCTGACAATCGAATCATACTCTTCCACCATGGCATCTACCCATGCGGGATCCTCAAGAGCTTCCTCAAAAGAGGATGGCTATGTCACAATACACTTTCTTATAAGAGCTATGTATCCAGTGTACCGATCAAGTGACTATCTCTGTCTTCGTTGTGATGTAGGTGCTCCTACAACCTTCTCTGCATCTTGAGCCAATCGCTCAGCTTCTGTAGTGCGCTTCCGCCCTCTGATGGTTGGCGCTGCATGAGTGGTCTCTTCCACTCCATGAACCTCCTCTTATGGATGATCCACATCCTGAGGCTCATCCTTAGGAACTAATAGCTCCTCATCTACATGCAAGTGTGGCTCCCTCTCAAACTAACACTTCATGGCTTTCTCCTCATGAAATTTGATATCCCGTCTCACAACAGTCTTGTGACTGTCTGGAAAATACACACGATAGTTGTGGGGTGTATTAGTGTACCCCACAAATATCCCAATCTCTGCGGTCAGCTCCAGCTTCTTCCTGGCATCCTTCGTCTCATGAATGTAAACAAGTGAATCAAAAATCCTCAAATGGGAAATATCAGGCCTCTTACCAGAAAACGCCTCCTCAGGTGTACTCATGCCAAGTATCCTGTGAGGACAACGGTTCTGAACATATACTGCAGTATTGCATGCCTTAGCCCACAAGTGTATGGGAAGGCCCTGATCATGCAACATCGCTCGTGCAACACCCATGATCGTTATGTTCTTCTGCTCAGCAACCCCATTCTACTATGGGTTATGAGGTGCTATGAGCTCTCTTTGAATTCCTTTTGCGTTGCAAAATTCCTTGAATTCGCCAAAGATGAATTCACCACCATTGTCGCTCCTAAGATCCTTCACCTGCTTCCCCGATTCTTTCTCAAACAGTGCCTTGAACTCACAGAACTTTGAGTATGTCTCTCTCTTCTTCTACATGAAGAAGATCCAACACTTTCGAGAAAAATCATCAACAAATATCACATAGTACTTGTGCTTTGCTGTCGAAGCTACTGATAAAGGTCCACACACGTCTGTGTGAATTCTCTCAAGGATCATCGTGGTGCGACTATCCTTCTCGTGAAAGGTGGCTTTCACAAATTTTCCCAAGGTACATCCCTTTCACTTATTTGACTGCGCAAGAGTACCCTTAGGAAGCCCAGTAGAAATCTGCTGCAGTATCTTCAAAGCTCCATGGTGAAGGTGGCCCAATCTCCGGTGCCACAAATCGCCATCATCCTGGCTCACCACTCCTTCTACCTTGCCTGCCACTGTTGCGCAACCATCTACCTGCAATTGATAAAGGTTCTTAACTCAAATCCCTATCCTCCGGGTTTCACCAGTTGCCTTACTGTGTGGGAAAGCCTTTCCCTCGCTAAAGACAACATCATATCCCTTGTCTTCTAACATTGCCACAGAGATAAGATTCTTCTTCAATCCTGGAACATGCATCACTTCCCTCAATACGAAGGGTTTACCAGACTCCCTCTCAAAGGAAATGGTACCGATAACGGTCGCACTGTATCTACCATCATTGCCCATCTCGATGTGCACTCCAAGATCTTTCTCATCCAAATCAGTAAACAAATCTTTATCTCCTGTCATGTGAAAAGACGCACCACTATGAAGAAACCATACTAAACCCATCACACCTGAGACCAAGCATGCGATCAGCAAAAAATACAACTTAAACTGCCAAGCTAAGGCCTCTCCAGCTGCAGATCCAACAGCCTGTTTATTTTTCTTCTTCTGTGGACAATTAGTGGCGTAATGTTCGTGTTGGTGACAGTGAAAGCACTTCACCTTGGACATGTCCTACTTCTTGCCTTTCGCACCAGATTGAGAAGAATTATCCTTGATCTTCCCCTTCCTTGCTTTGGCAACCAAAGCACAATTTTCTTCATCTGAGTTCTTTGATGAAGATCTGTCCCTGGTACTTCACCTTATCTCCTCTTGCACAAGATCTGACCAAATTCGCTCCCATCCTGGCAATTTCTTCTGACCATTGACAGAGTCCTGATAGGAATGCCAACTCTTTGGAAGCCCAAGGAGAGCCAAGCTCACCAAGTCATCGTCATCTACAGTCACCCCCACACTTCCCAGCTCATCCCTGCATTGGATGAACTTCGTGAGGTACTTGGGCATACTGTTGCCTTTCTCCATTTTTATGTTCCTAAGTTTATCCTTGAGCGCCAACTTCCTCTGGTCGCTCTTGCTTTGGAATAAGTTTGTCAACGCTTTCCACATCAAGAATGGAGAAGCCTTACCATGAAGGCTAGACACTAGTGATCCTTTACGCCTTCCAATATAATTCTTTGACACTTTATTGTCTTCTTTTGCCATGCGTCAAGTGCGGCAGCATCGCTAGAAGCAGGTTTTGGAATTTCTACATCTATGAACTCCTTCAACCCATTGTCATCTAGCACCACCTCCATCCTATCCTTCCATGCAATATAATTTGAGCTGCCCTTAAGGTCATACTCCAATCACAATCCGTTGAAAGACATCTCAACTTCGACACCAAGAAAACTCTGCTACAAATTTGAATTCCACCAGCTCAAAACTCAACTGCTTCAATGTTTTGCAATTTCTCCAATGATCAATATCACTCTGATACCATGTAGAAATTTGAATAATTGATATATTATTCACCGATATTCTCCTGATCACACACTATTTTAACTTCATGCACAATACAAAATCTCTTCTACCATTGATCATTAATTTCGGAAATAAAAACAATCGCGTGCGCACATTAAAACCATAAACAATCACATATGAACACAGTATTTTATGGGAAAGCTTAAAGCTGAAAACCCCCATCTATCTGTGTATTGTATGTCATAGATATCATGTAACAATCATTATACAAATCTCCTCACAAGTTCTCAGTATAATCTCCAATTGCCACACACTAATCAAGCCCCGATCTAGCAAATCACATGCTCCAATCTCTGTAACCTAATATCTTGCCTCTACTGCGCAATCACTGCTGAAGAATGGCTCTGAATGAACTTGAATTGGTCCTGTTAGCCCCCCTATGAAGTTCTTGACAAGCAAGCTGGGGGCTATGTCATTTTGGAGACCTCCAAGGAATGAATGTCCCCTGAAGACACATCATCCTTGAAGTCTCTCTATGCCTTGCCTTATACAAGTCCCCTCTGTTGTTTTCCATCTAAAGCCTCATTGGTTATAAAATTCTGTTCCTCAAAGGGCCCGTTATTATCCCCTGTCCCCCTTGGTCAGGGTCCCCTTTCTTTCCCCCCAATTCCCCTTGTCTATTCCTGAAACCTTCTCTAATATCCCTGCACGCTTTGTTTTCCCTAAATCCCACTTTAAATCCTATTCTTACCCTTTGTCTGGCCTTTTTTCACCCTTCATCCCCCTATCGTTGCCCTTGGCTGGCCTTAAAACACTTTGGAAATGGGCCAAAAATCATAAATTTCATTGAAAATGGGTTAAAAACCCACTTCCGACCATATGATAGACCTCAGCCCTTTTCCCGTTAGCCCCACGCTCCTTTACCTTCCACAAAACCCATCACTGTGACTGGGTTCTAACACTAAAGGGCGCTTACTGTATTTATTCATCGGGCGCATCCTCGATCGTCGATCCTGATAGATTGGATGACCAACATTTAATCCACAGCCCTCACGCTTTTCCCCGTTCAAACCTTTGATTGAGCCATTGCCATCCAAATATACAAATATTTGACGGTGCGGAGCCCATCCGCCCTGTGGACCCCGCCGCGCATTGTTCAAAAATCGGCTATTTTTATCGCACCGCCTTTGGGCGGCATGCAGTATTTCTAAAATCACAACGATTCCACTCAGCTCTTGACACGTGGCCCCAACACTGTTTTAAAACCGCCGGTTCATCGCGCGTTAACATTCGGTACGGGGCGCCCAGCGATATGTGTAATAGCCATCCGATCCAGAGTCCTTCATATGACGGTTGGCGATCGATGAAGCTGCACACTTTTTAACTCCTTATCGTTGTACCCCTGGCTCGCGGTCTATCACTCTCCGACGCGTCTCCCACCGTCAATCTCCGCCGGGATCGGACGGTCTAGGATTGTCTGCCCGCCGTTGACCATTCCGTCATCTCCTGGGCCTCCACGTCATCCGTCCACTTGGATTTCCGTACGCGACGTCACCCCACGTGCATTTTCCGTACCTTCCGACCATTCCATTGCATATAATCATTCATTTTCAAGTTTTTTTAATGATTTTTCCGTTCAAACTCCGCTCTGCAAGACCACCACCTCCGCCAGAACAATTTGTCACCATTTTTCATAATTTCTCCCCTAGTTCATCATCTGCACGACCATTTTCATTCTCTGCACTACCTCCATCACCCCGTCCATGGTTTTTCTTAACAGGTTGTGTGTTTTTGCAGGTTTATCAGTTGGTAATGGTCCGCCATGATTACACAACATTTAATGTAGGGGCAAAGAATGCTGTGCACAGGAAATTAATGCATAAGCCAGTTTTGTGCATCAGCAGAGCCTTTCTCCATTGAAGGACATAGTTTAAGCTCTGCAAACCCTGTCCAACACCATTAAAGCTCGATTCGCACCATCAATGGAGCAGCAGTGACCTCGAGGCACGCAAACGCAGATATTTAGGCCTCAAGCTCAGAATTAAAGCATTATGATGGGGATTAAAGGGCTCAATCCAGTTTTTCAGAGGTAAAGCATCAGAGTGAAGACCCCGAGGACCTCTCAGAGATTAAATGCAAGGGAAGCTGTACCACCAGGGTTTTTTCTACTGTAGTAGAATGTTTTTCTTCAGCAAGTACAGGGCGCCCATATAGCTTTTATTATGCACAATGTCCCTGTAGGAATTTCCACCCTAACAGCAGTTCAAAATCACCAGAGCATTGATATGGCAAACATGTCAAAATCATATCTGAAGAAGATCACTCTTTAATAAAAGGGGTGACAGAGATTAAATACTCGGCATACAAGCAGAATGGGCCTCGGCCCTCTTTCTTTCAGATGTTTAATGTAGCATTTAGTGTTCACCTACCTCTTCAGTCGATCTTCCGTTCATCCTCTGCTATAAAAACATAGAAGGAAATTATTGTAAGGGTTGTTGATGAGATATCAGAGAAATGCAAGAATTTTTCCTCTTGAGACAAGTTCTCTGTGTAATAGTGTAAGATAGGCTGAGATTTGATGTATTCAGACTGAATGTTCAAGCTGTGGGAAATGTTGTACCTGATTGGTGTTGTTTTTGATATGACAAGCACATTTCTTTAGATTCTGATCTAAAGCAGCTGGTGATGTTTTCTTATCTCTGTGTTTGACTCCATTTTATTCCATTTCTACATGCTCGCATCAGAAGTTTGGCATAAGATTTACCCTTGATAGGTACCTTATGTTGCTGCTCTCCCAGCCTTTTATGTTTTCTGCTTACATGTGTATCTGAATATTGATTTCAATTGATTTAACCAGTGTAGTGGATGTTATTGCCTGCTCTCTGATGTATGAATTAATGAAATCTATGTTTAGATGTTCTTGTTAGGATTTAGTTGGATGAGTTGAGAATACTGGGAGGTCTAGAACCCTGTCTCTGCCTCACTAGGATCTTTCTGTTGAGCCTCAAAATTGTGCTTTCCTTCACTTCATTTTACCTCATTTTCCCTTGTCCATTGCTATCTTAGACCCAATTGATCAATAAATATAGTTAAAATTACTTCTAGAATGATTTGCATGACTGACTTGTTAAATTTTGTGATTTTTGCCATTGTTAAGCATTTTGACCGGAACTAGCTGCAGAATGCAGACATTCCGTAGCTAACCGGCGATTCTGCAGCTGCCTTCATGTTTGAGTATGTTCCAGGTGGCCTCTTGAGAAAAACCCCATATGAGCATGATCCACGTCATGTCTACATGGTTCGTTGCTCATCATGGAGGAAGAAATGAATTCTGGGTATGGTTTTGAACGTGGGGAACACATTTAGGAAGGAAGACTTCTATTAGGACTGTCTCAGTCCAGATGTATTTTATTCTTCACATAGCCACTTCAAAGAATCCTAACGTGATTTGGATAAGGAAAGACAGTGTTCCTGAATTATTGTAATTATTGTTACGTGCATTTTCTTTATAAACTCTTGGGAGACCGAGAGCTATGTTAGAGATTTTATGTTAGATTTGCTGCTAGATTTTGTTCAAACTCTGTGATACATTCCTGAAAACGCAGAGTGTTATGTTCAAACTATTGCATCGTTAATGGAGCAGACAAAGTTATTTTGAAGGCATGATTTAATTTGGAGTTGAATGCCGTCAAGTGGTAGAGGGCCCCTGCCTCTTGCACGGATTTATTTTGCGTAAATTAGATAAGTTTCCTAGCTGCCTTTACGTTTTGCATTTGAATTTGTAGTTGTTTTTTTAATTAGCTACTGTAGTCGTATTCATTCTAAATCTTCCACAAGAAGACACTCTTCCAACAGATTATAATGATGAATGTTGAATGACTATAGTATTGTAGGATTAGGAGTTGAATTTATAGTTGTTTTAACTAGCTACTGTAGTTATATTCATTCTAGCTCTTCCACAAGAAGACACTCTCCCAACAGATTATAATGATGAATGATGAATAGCTATAGTACTTTAGGATTTAGTTGTAGTTTTTTCTATTCACTATCACAGTTACACTTGTTCTAATCACTCTTCCACAAGAAGAAACTCTTCCAAGAAATTCTTAAGAAGTTCAAGACATGACTGTGATAATGAATGATTTAGTTGTGTGTTTGTACTAAGTATCATCTCTGTTCTTGCTCTTAAACGCTTGCCCAAGACATCATAATGACGAGTAGGGTATGGATGTGATAACTTAGTTTTTCATTTTCTTTCAGTCCATTTTCTTACAATTGCACTCAATTACACAGTCAGAATTGTTCTACCCCTTCTAAAAGAAGGAACTCTTCCAAAATATCACTAATGATGAACAAACAGATTGTGTAACTTCATAGAATAATGCATGTTAGTATAGTTAGAATGCTCCGGAGTTTCATTGCATTTAACTCATGTTCAATTACTTTGTTTCGAGTTTGATGATGACTTATAGTTCAACATTGTTCTAGATTAGTGGCATCTTAGGTTCATTCTTAGATTAACTCATTGCACTTGCACTTCATATTCAAATTGTCATCCATTGCACAATAGATTATTTCAGTTATTAGGATTAACAAAACAACCTTCATTATTCATAAACATCTTTTTGTTCTAAAATCTACAAATGATTCATAGCCATATGAACAAGAAGACAACATCACTATAAGGTCTGAAGTATCTTTGCAATCTCCTCATAATTTTATAAACATAGCTCTTCCTCAAAAGAACTACTTTGAAAAAGAAACCAATAACTCTTTGAGTAAAGGTTCTGTGACATTCAATTAAATTGCAGAATAAAACTAGGAATTAGTCATAGAATAGAAGAGCTTAGAACAAAATGTTGCATCATGGTAAGATTAGTGTTTAACTGTTTAGTTAGAGGATTTGCATATTTAGTGATCATTTCTCAAGTTTAGTTTGTGTCATTTGCCTAAAAAGTCATTATCAAGCTTTTGCTTTTATTTAGTCATAGTTTAGATTCTGCTTCAGTGTTTCCAATTGCATTTTCCATTCCATACATTAGGCTTAACTCTGTTTTTGACCACCAACTCCTTTCCATTAGTTTTCTAGACATCTCCATTGTGAACATAAAAATCACCAAAAGACCAAAAACATCACAAAACACTACACACAACGCATTAGGAAACAAGCACCTAGGTACATATGGTACACTTCACTTCAGCAGTTTACAAATCCTGGTTGACAATTAAATGAGCTCAGTTTAGGAGGCTAGATTGAGACCCAACATTTTGGTGCCATTGCCGGGGAAGTGAAAACTAGGTAACCTTTGTTTCTTAGCATCCAAAAATAATTTTATGCGTAGGGAGAGAGATTCAAGGGGAAGATTTATAAGCAGCAGAGGCAGAAGTTTGATTTCTAGAACACCACTTGTTTCATCTAGACCTAGAACTAGTACACCTTCAACTCAAACCCATCTTCCATCCTTTACTGATCCTGGAATTCTAGAAGATCTAAGGTCACCTCTTCCATTAGAGAAACCTTCCACTTCATCCACTGAACCTGCTATAGAAGAAGATCTAAAGACTCCTGTTAGGGACACAAACCTTTCTACTTCCACAGGAGAGTCAACCATGGCAAAAGAAGGAGGAGGAGGAGTTGTTAATGGAGAACATACATTATTTGGAGGAGGTAGAGGTAGAGGTAGAGGAGAAGGAGGAAGAGGAGAAGGAGGTAGAGGTGCAGATGGAGGAAGAGGTAGAATAGGAAGCTCTTTTGGGTTCCCTATACTTGATGAAGAAACCAATACAACCATGAAAAACATTTCACCCTCTGTCCTCTCGAACTTCTATGGACTTAAAACTGAAGATCCTGAAACTTTCTTATTCGAATTTGAAGTGTTGTGTAGAACTTATGACTATCTACAAGATGCTCAAAAACTGAAATTATTTCCTTCAACTTTGAAGGGAGCAGCATTGAAGTGGTTTATGAGTTTAAACAGTAGTTCTATTAGAACATGGGAAGACATGAAACAAGCATTTCTAGAGAGATACTTGGATTATTGTATGCTGGTTAATCATAAGGAAGAAGTGTTCAAGATGTTACAAAAAGAAGATGAAAACTTAGAAGATTTGTTGGAAAGATTTAAATACAACATAAAAAGGGCACAAATGGAAAACCTAGATCAAGACACTTTAAAATCTCTTTTGTTGAAAACAATTAGGGATGAATGGTTGGATATCCTTAACATGATGGGAAAAAGGGATATATCACAACTCACATTACCTGAAATATCTGAGTTATGTATCAACCTTTCCAAAGGGAAATCTAAAACTGCCAAAGGTCCAAGAGATCCTGCTCTTGCAAGGGCAAGTAAATCTGCTTCTGGGACAGTAAGTAGATCAGAAATAGGACATATGCTTGATGATTTTAAATCTGACATCTTAGGGAGTCTTAGTGAAAAAATAGACACCCTCAAGATACAAAACAAGCAAAAGGCTGAATCTGATGCCTTGGCAATATTTTGTCCCATATGTAGGAAGAAACATGCCTTGAGAGAGTGTCCTCTAGATGTCAAAGTTGTAGAAACCTGTGTTATTTGTTCTGAGAAAAATGAGACCAAGAATTGTCCTTCTCTTCCCGGTCTCAAGGCTGTTTTTCAAGAAGAAACTCTTACAGACTCCACATAATCTCTTAACTTTGTATCTAGAAAACCTTGGCAGGGACCCCAGACACAAGGATTCCATGATCAAATGTATAATCAACCTCCACCTTGGAATTCTTGGCAGCAACCCTGGCCCCAATTTCAAAATCAATCTCAAGCTTGGGCACAAGGATCACAAGGTCCCTATGCAAGATACTCTCCATATTATCAGTATCCACCATCCTATCCACCATATCCACATTTTTATCCTCAAAATTCCCAACAAAATTTTCCTCAAAATCTTCAACAAAAGTTTCAACAAAATCCTCAACAACATCATCCGAACCAATCTCATCAAAATCAACCACTTCCATTACCATTCCCTCAAAAATCCAATCAATTGCCAGCTCAGCCCATACCAA
The DNA here is from genome assembly GCA_034641835.2 of Pinus albicaulis. Taxonomy (NCBI): domain Eukaryota; kingdom Viridiplantae; phylum Streptophyta; class Pinopsida; order Pinales; family Pinaceae; genus Pinus; species Pinus albicaulis. Next base: position 37,781,769 of record CM076583.1, read on the forward strand.
ACCCTAATAATAAGAACCCTCAGAATACATATATGATAGAAGGACAACAATTTCCAACTTATTTAATTACTCCTCTAGACCTTAGTGATGTTCAACTTAGGTCTGGAAGGATACTTGAGAAGAGGAAACCTTCAGTGATCATACAAGAACAAGATAATTCTGAGGAAGACTCCCTACGGGTTAATAAAAGTCTTGAGGAAGATACATCCTTTCAAGACCAAAACATTGAAAAACTAAAACAAAAAGATCCAATAAATCCAACTCCAGTATTAGAGCAACCGTCCACATCTACTTCTATACCTCCCTTTCCGGAAAGACTACAAATTGATAAAGGTGTAGAAAAACAAATAATGGTGCCTAATTATGATTTCTTAGATGAATTGCGAAATGTTTGCATTAAAATTCCATTATTGCAGGCCATCAAGGAAATCCCAATTTTAGCCAAAACAATAAAGGAGTTGAGTATGAAGACAACAAGAAAAAGAATAAGAGAAACCAAGAAAATTCAAATGGTAGGACAAATAGTAGACATTATGATGGGTAAGATTACTATTCCAAAGTACCTTGACCCAGGAAATCCAGTTGTCAAAATTCACATCAACGGAATTGAAATTCAAAACACACTCATTGACTTAGGAGCAGCAATAAATATCATGAGTAGACAAATCATGGACAAACTGAAACTTCCTAATCTTCTCTTTACACCCACACTATTACAACTAGCAGATAGATCTGTGATCAGACCAGATGGGGTAATAGAAGACATTCCAGTGTCCCTAGACTCTTGGGAGTACCCCGTGGATTTCATGATCCTGACACCCAAGAATAATCTAGGAGGCCATCCTGTCATACTAGGAAGACCTTGGTTGGCTACAGCTGATGCTTTTATTAGTTGTAGGTCCGGTGATATGTATATTTCTGATGGAAGTTCAACAAAGAAATTCACTTTATATCCTCCAACTAGGACAATTACAGATCTAGATGACACTCAATGGATAGAGGATGAAGAATATTTGCAACCACTCTTCACAATTTCAGAAATTAGTGAAGATAATCAAATTCTGAATACTCTAGAAAACTTTGAATCTTCTCCAGAACACAAACAAGAATCATTTCAAGAGAGATCCAATATTGAATTCTTGTCATCTAGGCAGATGTCTCTTCATTCTATGGACAAATTTGGTAGCTCTACAAGTGAAATTTTTCCAGGCAAAACCTTGAACATAAACAAAAACCTAGAAAAATCTCAACAAGAAGAGTTAGTCAAAGTATTACAGAGACATTCTTCTGCATATGCATGGGAATACACTGACATGAAAGGGATAAGTCCCAAGACTTGTACTCATCACATCTATATAGAGGAAAATTGCAAACCAATCAGACAGCCTCAAAGACGGATGAATCCAAATCTTAGGGAAATTGTCAAGGAAGAACTGCAAAAATTATTAAATGTTAATTTCATCTATCCTATTTCAGATAGTCAGTGGGTTTCTCCTTTGGTGATTGTGCCTAAGAAAAATGGAAAATGGAGGGTGTGTGTTGACTACCGAGAACTGAATAAAGTTACTCTTAAAGACCATTTTCCCTTACCTTTCATAGATCAAGTATTAGATACATTAGCAGGTAAAAAGTACTTTTCATTCCTAGATGGGTTTAGTGGTTACAATCAAATCCAAGTAGCACTTGAAGACCTAGATAAAACCACATTTAATTGTCCTTGGGGTACCTATGCCTACCGAGTATTGCCATTTGGGTTATGCAATGCACCTGCAACATTCCAAAGGGCAGTATTAGGAATTTTTTCTGATCTGATACATGACTGTGTAGAGGTGTATATGGATGATTTCACAGTTTATGGGGAGACATTTGAAGAGGCCTTAGAAAACTTAAAAAAAGTATTAAAAAGATGTCAAGAAGCAAACCTTTCACTTAGTCATGAAAAATGTTTTATGATGTTCACTGAAGGTATTGTTTTAGGGCACCACATTTCAGGGGATGGGATTAGAGTTGATGAGGCGAAAGTTGAAGTCATTTCTAACCTATCCATTCCAAGTTGTCAAAAAGATGTTAGAAGTTTTCTAGGATTTACAAGGTATTATCGGAGATTTATAGAAAACTTCACTAAAATAGCATCTCCTCTCTTCAAATTACTTACCAAAGATTGTGAATTTAAGTGGACTTCTGATTGCCAGTTAGCTTTTGAAACCCTGAAAACCAAAATTTCTGAAGCACCTATATTAAGGGGACCTAACTGGAAGTTGCCTTTTCATATCTCGACAGATGCTTCCGATACAGCTCTAGGAGCAGTATTGGGACAGAAAGATTTGATTCCCTATGCCATCTATTATATCAGTAAAAATTTGACTCCCGCAAAGTTAAACTATACTTTAACTGAAAAAGAGTTTTTAGCTGTTATTCATGCCATTAACAAATTTAGACACTATATAACAGGCTATGAAACTTTTGTTCACACTGATCATTCTGCAATTAGATATTTAATGAATAAATCAATTACTAATGGCAGAGTTATAAGATGGTTGTTATTATTGCAAGAATTCAACATTACTATTCTAGATAGGCCTGGAAAACAAAACACCGTGGCTGATTTCCTGTCTAGAATTCAAAATATCAAAGATGACACTCCGGTTGAAGATCAATTTCCTGATGAATATCTTTTTGCAATCTCTACTCAAACTCCATGGTTTGCTGATATTGCCAATTATTTAGTTTTAGGAAAATTTCCTTCAATTATGAATGCAAGGGATAAAAGAAAAATCATTAATGATAGTGCAATATATTCATGGGTCGCTAATGAGTTGTACAGGACAGGTCCAGATTTGATTATTAGAAGGTGTGTTCGTGAAGATGAGATGCCTGAAATTCTCAAGGCATGTCATGATGAACCTTGTGGCGGACACTTTGTAGATAAGAGGACAGCCTATAAGATCCTTAATTTAGGATATTATTGGCCATCTTTGTTTAAAGATGCAAGGGAGTATGTAAAAAGGTGTGACAGTTGCCAAAGGGTAGGGAAACCTTCTCCTTCAAGTGAGATGCCATTACAACCTCAGGTACACATTGAACCTTTTGAAAAATGGGCCTTGGATTTTGTAGGACCTATTAGTCCTCCATCAAGACAAAAGAAATACATATTAGTTTGCACTGATTATGTTACTAAGTGGGTAGAAGCCAAACCATTACTTGTTGCTAATGAATCATCTGTAGTTACTTTTCTTTTTGAGGATATTTTCACTCGTTTTGGTGTCCCAAGGGAAATTGTTACAGATCAAGGAGCTCAATTTACATCAAGGCTAGTGGAGCAAATGATGGAGAAGTAAAAAATCAGACATAGAACATCTACTCCATATCATCCACAAGAAAATGGTCAAGTGGAATCCACTAATAAAGTCATTGAAGGAATCCTAACAAAGACTGTTCATCTACATAGAAGAGATTGGGTAGATAGGCTTCCTGAAGCCTTGTGGGCCCATAGAACTACATGGAGAAACACAACAGGCCATACTCCTTATGAGCTTGTTTATGGAAAGCAAGTTTTGTTTCCTATAGAGTTCCAAATTCAAACATTCAAGATGGCAGTTCAGCTAGGAATTGATCTAACGGAGGCACAAAAGCATAGACTGGAGCAAATTAATGAATTGGATGAGGTCAGACAAGATGCAGTTCAGAAAACAAGTCTAGTCCAACAGAAAAGGGCCAGATGGCATGACAAGTACATCAAGGAGAAGAAATTTAAAGAGGGTGACTGGGCTCTCTTGTTTGACTCAAAATTCAAGGATTTTCAAGGGAAATTTCAGACACATTGGCTTGGGCCATATGAAATTGTTCGAATTTTTTATAATGGGGCAGTAAAAATCAGAACTATAGATGAAGAGGAGGTCACTTTTCTTGTGAATGGTCATAGACTGAAGCTATACCACAAGCCACTCTCAAGAGAAGAGTTTGTCAAGAAGTTCCAAGAAGACAATGATGTGAAGTTAATGAAGAAGAGTCTCTCTTCTTCATCAACTTGATTAAATTTTCTGAAGCATTTCTCTTCTAAAAAAAAAATAAAAAAATAAAAAAATAAAAAAAAAATAAAAAAATAAAAAAATAAAAAATAAAAAATAAAAAATAAAGGTATAAACATGAAAACCAATCATTGATTGGAATTTTTATACAGAAAAGATAGGGTGAAAATCAGAGTTTCTCTGACACTCTAACTTTTCCCATTTTGTTCTTATAAGCAGCTGTTATAAAAATCATAAGTTTAGTTCCATAGTGCTTATGATTCATTTCATCTCACTCCATTCACTTATCCATCCATACTCCATTTCATTCCATCACCCATATTTCACTCCATTCCACATTTCATTCATCTCATTCCATCTTCCATCCATCTCATTTTCATATCAAAATACAAAATTTAATATCTTGCTGTAAGTGAATAAAACATGTCATGAATTGCAGTACAGTCCTTATGTTCTTTCACTCCATTTCATGAACTGAATCCATTCCATTTCATCATCCACTTCATACACATCATAATCCATCATACATTTTCATTCATAACATTTAAAATTTCACCCATACTCCAAAAACATTCCATTTTCATGATTAAAGTGCTCTACAGGAACATTCTGCAGCTCAGTGGACATTCTACAGCTGATCAGCCTTTCTGCAGCCCGACAGTCTTTCCGCGGCTATAAACCCTGAAGGCATCAACCAGCAGACATCAGAATTACAACAAAGTGACCTAGTGTATTCATGAATCAAAAGCATCAAGAAAATTATGAAGACTCCTCCAAAGGTGAACAAGAAGACAAAGGCTACAAAAAAATCAAATAAAGGGCAGAGGTAACAAGTTTAAATTACAATAGCATTTCATAAAAGTTTAGCATAGTTTAGTTATGGATTGTTCAAAAAGGTTGTTTTAATTGTTTTTATTGATCAACACCAACAAACCCTCTACAGACTTTGGATTAAAATCTTCCATTTCAAATTTCATATCCGATAGCATTTAAGCGGTTAAATGGCCGAGGTGTTTGAATTTTCCACGTCTCTTAACCAAATCATTCAATGATGATTCCCTCTGCCGTCGTAAAATCCTCCGCCGTCTCTTCAATCATTAATACAATCCCTCCACCTCACTCCACTACTCCATTCCGTGACCACTACCATAACTTCATTCCGTAGCCGGCATTCCATTCCGAAGACAGAGATATTATTATCACCAGGAGAAGAGCTAAAGGATATCAGTTTGAATAGCATTGAGCATTGTAAATGCAGAGCAGAGCAGAAGGGTAAATTTGGAAGTATAACAGTGTGAGGACTTGAAGCCACTTGATCCTGTAGGCAGATAAAATATCACTGTGGACGGAGTTTGAAGCATTTTCACTATAAACACAGAATTGTAGCAGTGTGGAGTTTGAATTATTTTGTTACCAAAAGACAGAGGTGTTAAAATTGAAACCATTTGCTACCAGAGACAGAGGTGTTGCAGTGTTGAGTTTGAAGTCTTTTGTTACCAAAAGACAGAGGTGTTAAAATTGAAACCATTTGCTACCAGAGACAAAGGTGTTGCAGTGTTGATTTTGAAGTCTTTTGTTACCAGAGACAGAGGTGTTGCAGTGATTGAGTTTGAAGTATTTTGCTACTAAGAGCCAGAGGTATTGCACAAAAAGAAATTTGAAGCCATCTGCCACTGTCTATCAGAGACATATCAGCTCGAAATTTGAAACTACTTTCATTATCAAACAGAGGCATATCACTCCAAAGTTCAATTGTCAACAAAAGCATATCAGTCCGAGGTTTTGAAGGCATTTGTCATTATCAATCAGAGGTATGTAATTCCAAAATTGAAGCCATTTTCATTTAGAGCTTGAAGCCATTTCAATCCGAAAGTGAAAGTCATTGTTTTGTGGGTAGAAGAGTGTTAATTTGATATTGAAAAAAAAATCATGGGTTTCATCGTAAGGACTGAACCAGTGGGTTCAAAATATTTAGAAGGCTACCCACAATGCAAAGAAATGTTACAACAAATAGGATGGTTTCAATTTTTGGAAAAATTTAATGGCTTCCATAAGGAAGTCACTAAAACATTTGCAAGATCATTTCAAGGAACCGAAGTTGAAGTAGGGGATGTCAAGTTTACTGTCACTGAAGTTTTTATTGCAGAGGCTACAGGGTTGCTCAGAACTGGAGAGAGATGGTTTAAAAATAGAGAATTCCACGATGACTCCTAGAAACAAATTGTAAAATCACCAAATATGGATGTTAGTGTATTCAAGAAAGGAATTCCCAGTTCTGCATTGAAAAACAAATGGAGAAACATACTACTTCTTTTGCAAAAATTTGTTACATGTGAGGGTAGATATGGAACATTTTATGTCTACCACATTAGACTAATGATGCATTTTCTGGGAGAAGACTTAAACCTACCATATTTCTTGCTTCAAAGTCTGAAGAAGATGGCTTCCTGTGTTTAGAGAAGAGTTCAATTTTTAGAGACAACCCTGTATCATCATGGTTTGGTCAAAATTTTGATTGAGCATCATCTAGCTAAAACAAATGATACATGGGATGATTTCTTAATAAGAAATCATTTTGAAGAAGCAAAAGAACCATCACCTAAACCACAGCCTACAAAGAGAAGTAGGAAATGGAGGGCTTCAAAAGTTGAAATTGAAAAACCAGTTCAAGAGAGCAGTGAGGAGATCATTTTAGAGAAGTTGACTCAAATCAAGAGGCAACTTAAGGAAGAGAAGATAATCAAGGAATCTGCCACAGAGAAAGGAGAGGGATCCTCTCAGCCTAGGAGAAGCCACAGATTAAAGGGAAAACTGAAGAAATCACTAATCAAACAAACAGGGGTAATCAATATAGAAGATGAAGAAACACCCATTGAAGAGGATGATGAAGAGGATTTTTATGAAGGAACCCCTGAAATTGATCATGCTCAACAGGAAATTTATGACTATGTGGAAACTTTAGAGAGGACAGCTTCAGGAAGCAGAGAGAGAACCCCCAGTCCTCCACTGTCTGAAATAGATATATTAAGAAGGGATAGGTATGAGTTGGAATTACTGAATAGACACATCAAAAATGAGAATGAAATTCTCAAAGATAAAATCAAACTCAAAACTGATATGAACTCAACCTTATCCCTACATATAGACAAAGTGGAGAGGACCAATGAGAAGTTGAAGACAAGGAATAAAAAGCTAATCAGGGCACTCACCAACCTCAGGTTCAAACTTGTTATCAGGAAACCTAGAAGACCTCTAGCTTCCAGACAAAGGAGAAGAAGGGGATTAGATTTCCTTGCAGAAGCCTCTGAATTCATAGGATAATTTGCATGAGGACATGCAAAGAGACAGCAGTGGGGGTATGTTGAGCCTCAAAATTGTGCTTTCCTTCACCTCATTTTACCTCATTTTCCCTTGTCCATTGCTATCTTAGACCCAATTGATCAATGAATATAGTTAAAATTACTTCTAGAATGATTTACATGACTGACTTGCTAAGTTTTGTGATTTTTGCCATTGTAAAGCATTTTGACCGGAACTAGCTGCAGAATGCAGACATTCCGTAGCTAACCGGCGATTCTGCAGCTGCCTTCATGTTTGAGTATGTTCCAGGTGGCCTCTTGAGAAAAAACCGCATATGAGCATGATCCACGTCATGTCTACATGGTTCGTTGCTCATCATGGAGGAAGAAATGAATTCTGGGTATGGTTTTGAACGTGGGGAACACATTTAGGAAGGAAGACTCCTATTAGGACTGTCTCAGTCCAGATGTCTTTTCTTCTTCACGTAGCCACTTCAAAGAATCCTAACGTGATTTGGATAAGGAAAGACAGTGTTCCTGAATTATTGTAATTATTGTTACGTGCATTTTCTTTATTAACTCTTGGGAGACCGAGAGCTATGTTAGAGATTTTATGTTAGATTTGCTGCTAGATTTTGTTTAAACTCTGTGATACATTCCTGAAAACGCAGAGTGTTATGTTCAAACTATTGCATCGTTAATGGAGCAGACAAAGTTATTTTGAAGGCGTGATTTAATTTTGAGTTGAATGCCGTCAAGTGGTAGAGGGCCCCTGCCTCTTGCACGGATTTATTTTGCGTAAATTAGATAAATTTTCCTAGCTGCCTTTACGTTTTGCATTTGAATTGGTAGTCGTTTTTTAGCTACTGTAGTCGTATTCATTCTAGCTCTTCCACAAGAAGACACTCTTCCAACAGATTAAAATGATGAATGTTGAATGACTATAGTATTGTAGGATTAGGAGTTGAATTTATAGTTGTTTTAACTAGCTACTGTAGTTATATTCATTCTAGCTCTTCCACAAGAAGACACTCTCCCAACAAGTTATAATGATGAATGATGAATAGCTATAGTACTGTAGGATTTAGTTGTAGTTTTTGCTATTCACTATCACAGTTACACTTGTTCTAATCACTCTTCCACAAGAAGAAACTCTTCCAAGAAATTCTTAAGAATTTCAGGGCATGACCGTGATAATGAATGATTTAGTTGTGTGTTTGTACTAAGTATCATCTCTGTTCTTGCTCTTAAACGCTTGCCCAAGACATCATAATGACGAGTAGGGTATGGATGTGATAACTTAGTTTTTCATTTTCTTTCAGTCCATTTGCTTACAATTGCACTCAATTACACAGTCAGAATTGTTCTACCCCTTCCAAAAGAAGGAACTCTTCCAAGATATCACTAATGATGAACAAACAGATTGTGTAACTTCATAGAATAATGCATGTTAGTATAGTTAGAATGCTCCGGAGTTTCATTGCATTTAACTCATGTTCAGTTACTTTGTTTCCAGTTTGATGATGACTTATAGTTCAGCATTGTTCTAGATTAGTGGCATCTTAGGTTCATTCTTAGATTAACTCATTATACTTGTACTTCATATTCAAATTGTCATCCATTGCACAATAAACTACTTCAGTTGTTAGGATTAACAAGACAGCCTTCATTATTCACAAACCTCTTTCTGTTCTAAAATTCCTAATTGATCTATAACCATATGAACAGAAGATAACACCATTCTAAGGCCTGAAGTATCTCTACAATTTCCTCATCATTTTATAAACAGAGCTCTTCCTCAAAAGACTACTTTAGAAAGAAATCAATAACTCTTTGAGTAAAGGTTCTGTGATATTCAATTAAATTGCAGAATAGAACTAGGAATTAGTCATAGAATAGAAGAACTTAGAACAAAATGTTGCATCATGGTAAGATTAGTGTTTAACTGTTTAGTTAGAGGATTTGCATATTTAGTGATCATTTCTCAAGTTTATTTTGTGTCATTTGCCTAAAAAGTCATTATCAAGCTTTTGCTTTTATTTAGTCATAGTTCAGATTCTGCTTCAGTGTTTCCAATTGCATTTGCCATTCCATACATTAGGCTTAACTCTGTTTTGACCACCAACCCCTTTCTATTAGTTTTCTAGACATTTCCATTGTTAACATAAAAATCATCACAAAAGACCAAAAACATCATAAATCATCACAAAAGACCATTAACATCACAAAAAGCCTTCAACTTCACACAACGCATTAGGAAACAAGCACCTAGGTACATATAGTACACTTTATGGATTTGCAAATGCGGTTGACAATTAAATGAGCTCAGTTTAGGAGGCTAGATTGAGACCCAACACTTTCCATCCCAATTAAGCCTCTCTAAGATCCCTTGTTTTGCCTCTGATTTTTTCCAAGCAGGTCTGGAGTTAAATGACCTATGACATGATCTATAGACAGAATTGGATGGTTCTCCATTCATTTCTAGTCCTTAATGTCCCATTCCAAATATCATCTTTAAGATCCAAATGCTCTAGATGACTAGCCCAACTGAAGCTTGCACATTGAACACAAGTAAATCCTTTCTTGAATCCATTGCCCAATGGCCTTGGTGTTCCCTGAGTTATCCATCTTTGTCTATTTTTCCTCTTTTCTCATCCTTGTCTTATATTGGACCTTCCTTCCCCGATTCCCAACAACCAAACACAAACAATCAAACAAACAACCCTGTGCCTAGAACTAGCCTAAAATCATAACTTAGAGCTTCAAAGACATATCCTTGATTGATATAGAGAGATCCCTCTCTGGACCTAGGAGGGCTAGATCCTATGGTCTGAAATTGGTTCTATGTTGTCTCATCTTTTAGTCTTGTCAACTGGGTCAAAACATGGGAATCCCAACGGGTTAGCCTTGCTCATGCAATCCTCATTGGCATATCCAATCACTGGTTTTTGCAAATCATCCAACAGTATAGTCACAACTGATAGTCACACTGCTCTTTCACCTACCTCTTCAATGGTTTCCACTGAAACCGTCCATGCAATGTAGTTAACTGATGTATTATTTAGTTTATTAATGAGTTAATAATTAGTGAATTAATTAATAATTAATTCACACCACTCTCACTATTGTATCAATCAGTTAGACTAGATACAACTAGCTCAACTATGTTTAACTCGCTTAAATCCAACACAACTCCATCAACTACCTCAATAACTCCACCAAACTCTGTCACATGAGTTCTAACTGAAGTATCCATGCAATAACTCCACTTAACCCTCAGGAATAGCATAATTCCTTCTGTCAGCTCCTGTGCCACATCTATGCACTTCACTGAAGTGCTCCAAGAGAATAAGATAATGTTTATAGTCCAAATATTATTAAGAGCTAATAATATTTGAAATATCTATTTTTAGACTGGCAATCTAAAAATAGATTCCGCCCAAAATGTCTAAAAATAGAAGTCCATCTATTTTTTCCGACTTGACCAAACATCCACAAATAACATCCTGCAACTCATAGAACATGATCGACATGTCTAAAAATGGACTTGCGCCAAAAATAGCCTACGGGCCCACTTAGTGAAGGCGACTTCTTTCCACTAAGCCCATCATCTTGTTGCAATCTCAACACCAGTCCCCCCGCAGTTGATCTCAGCCATCGATCTTCTCCAGATCTGACGACCATCATATTTCCCACCTATCCCCACCACCCATCCAACCGATTAACTTCACCGATTGCATGCAACCCTGACCGTCGATCTGGCCTTTCCCCCAGATCGGACAGTCCATGCTCCTTCGATTTTCCCTCCTTCCTATTGATCATCCTCTACCAAATTATTCCGTGAAAAATATATTGACCGTTGATCCCACAGATCCGACGGTCCTTGTTCTTCTTCGCACCCCACTCACGAAACCTCCCCAGCGTGCAATTTGAACGCGAAATGGGTGGTTCTAGAGGGACAGGTGTCAACACCTAATCCCTATCGCGTTCGCCCCTGCCATTATCGCTTATCGTCTTGACCCAGCGTGAATACCACCCTGGTTTTCCACAAAACCACTTTCACTATTTCGCGCCCAAAACCCCAGTTCAAACACTATTTCTCTGCCTTTCCACCATGGAACCCCTCTATGCATATATCCCCTCCCGCATCGCTCCCGAACCATTCATATAGCCTCTGAAAGCAGTTAAACCCAAAGAACATAGGTTTTATTTAATTGTTTATTGTTTGGTTGTAGGTTTTCATGGTGGTTTAATGTTGAAGCCATCCCACATCAAAATTGTTGTAGAGAGCCTCAGGATGATGATCCTTGGCTCCAATATGCAGAAATAGGATCTTCATGGTTTGTTTAGTGCTCAACTAATGTCTCATGAGCATTGGTTGAATGAAACCCTCCAGGGCGCCAAAGACCTGTACAATTTAGCAAACAGTGAAGATCACAGATTAGAGATTAAGGGATAAAGGTTAAGCATAAAGCAAGAAAATCAAAGGCTTAACTTGTAGATCAAAGATAAATACACAGTTAAAGAAAAGAAAATAAGGGTTCAAATCAATCAGAAAAGAGTAAAGGACAACATGATGGATTATGAAGGAAAAAAGCGAGGTCAAGCCTTAAAACAGTTTAATGATGAAATTAAAGGAAAATATAGGCTAAAGCAGCCCCAAGCACATCAGGACAAAGCAGTTAATTCATCAAAATATCTGAAGCCACATGTAGCCTGCTTTTCACCTACAAAGACACTTTGACAGTTATCACATTGACAAAACATCTTTTGGCTATCAGAACAGTTATTTTAAGACATGGGAGAGCCTTAAAAGTCAATATTTTCTCCCATCTGAATCTCAAAAGTTAAGACAAAGTTATTAAAACAGAGAAGTATTTGCACCTATTTCTGCCTTATGCCTTGCATGGTTTTCAAGGCTAGAAATGCATTTACTCTGTAATTAATAACATTTTTAACCCTAAAAAGAGTTCCACCTCTTCATTCTTCTATACATACTCTATGAGGAGCTCTTTGTTAGGGTTTGGTTGCTGGCATTCGAACTCTTTGAAGTTGTACATAGTCTGGCTGAAGATTAAAGAAGAAATTGAACTATTGGAAAATTGATGATGTTTTGACAAGTTTTGTTAATGAGAAGGCTCTATCATTGGATCCCTGAGTATGGCTGTTGGTGATGTATTCTAATATGTTCATGTTTTTTCCTATTTTCCATTCTGTTTGATCATTTCTTACTAGAGTAGAGTAAAAATTTTAGGCTAAGAAATGTCTCGTAGAATTACCTTAGACCTGTTTACCCTTCATTGTTTTATATTTTCCTCTACTGAGGCATTCTAGAGAATTCTTAATTTCTCTCTTGAACCCTTATGCTTGTTTATTTCAGAAATAGTTCAAGCAGAATGATTTATGGTTTTCCCTGCTTGCTGCCACTTGAAAACTGTTTTTGAAGTCTCCCTTTAAAGTACCATTGTTTACAATCTACCAAAGAGGTCTGTTTTGATCATACCCTTTATTCTTGCTGAGATAATTGTTTTGAAGGTCTTTATAATTGTAATCAGAGATTTTTAGGCGTTCCCTCTTCAATGATACAGTTATTTGTGAATATTTTATGTTTTCTAAATTCCTTGAAGGTGAAATATTTGGAAGAAATAGAGCATTCCCCGACTCCTAGATTTCATTTTAAAAGTTTGTCTTGAAATTTTTATTTGTTGAACTGTGATTTCTAGAATTTATGGTTAGCCCTGTCTATGAGATGCCTCTTTATGTTAAAATAATGTTTTAAGTCTCTTTGTTGAGAAGTACATATAATTAAGGATTCTTAACTTCCCTTAGTTCTACTTCTCCTTCTAAATGCTTAATGTCCATTTCATTTCATCTACCAAACCCAAGATCCACTGGCCAAGTTAGATTTTCCCTTTGATATCCCATATCCATTAATTGAGCTTGTTATGACTTCTTCTTGACTCCTTTAGCCAATGGATCTGATATTTCCCCTTTCTATCTATGCTTCCTAGATCATTCATATCCAACCAACCAAATCCAAACAAACAAACTTGCACTTAATAACTAGCCTAAAATCAACCCTTAAAAGCAAACAAGACATATCTTTGCAAAAATATTGAGAGATCCGTCTCTGAGACTAGGAGGGCTAGATCCTAGAGCTCTAAAGCTTGGTTTTAATGTTGCCTTGTCATTTGGTTTGCTAATCAATCAAATCACAGGACCCCAACAGTGGAAATACAATGAAGGATCGATACGAGAGACGTTGGAGTTGTGGTAGTAGGGTTGTGGTAGTGTGGGAGAAGGCACCAGTTTTTCGGAAGAGTACAGGTTGTGGATGACGGCAGGTAGGGTTATGGTTGGTCATGCGGCCCAAAGACGATGGTGACTTTTACAGTCCAAGTAAGTTTTCTTTTATTTTTTATTTTTGAACTATATATATATATATATATATATATATATATATATATATTTTAATTATATTTTTTAAAACTTTTTTTTTATAATTCATTTATAATATATATATACCCTCTTCCTCTTTTCTATTTTTTGTTTCTTATCACCTGTTTTAGTAAATACAAATTATTTTTTTCTTTTCTTATTTTGACATTTTTTTTTCCTTTTTGCTAAATTTTTTCCCATTTAAAAAAAAACTTATTTCTTTATTATTATTTTTAAATTTTTAAATTTTATTTTTTACAGTGAACAAATTCCTAAATGGAAAGCTGCAGAAACTCCAATTTTTGGTAGCGAAATGCTTCAACAACAATAAATTTGATGACTTTCAATGACCAAAGACTTTGGATCAGAGAGAACGGCTCTATGCAACAGTGAGTGGCCAGAAGATAAATACTCCAGAAGCCTTGGAATACGAAAATATCCATTGAGGATACAAATATTATATTCAAATGTATGAGGAATGAATGAATTATTGATGATTTTTACAAATGAGTCTTGCTTATATACCTACGCAGATGCCTCTTCACGAAAGGTCATGTCCCATCGGACATGCTTCTTCAACCTAATTACTAATTAACTAATCATTATTTATTTTTTACATTATTTATATCATTTCATTCATAACAGAGAAGACATCCAAGGTGGAAATAAAAGTTGAAACCAAAATTATGGCAACAAGGAAGTCTACCACTCACAACTATAAATACGGAAGTGTTGTTTATCCTAGCCTTCCACAACCTACAAGGTTGACACCAAAAAAATTGGAAGAAAAAAGAGAAAATGGATTTGTTACAGTTGTGATAGTAAATACATTAAAGGTCATAAGTGTGATAAGAATAAATTATTTTACATAGATTGTGAAGGGGAGGAATACAAGGAACAAGAAACATCAAAAGAAGAGGATATACACTAGAAACCAACCCTAGAGAAAGAATAAATGAATTTGACGATATCTTGTAATGCATTGGCATGAATTTCCACTCCTCAAACTCTCAATATAGAAGGACACATCAATAATAAAAAGGTAATATTGTTGATTGATTCAAGTAGTACCCATAATTTTATTCATTGTAAGATAGCCAAGGAATTTAATTACTTCCTATATCGAGCACCAGAGTGTCAAGTGATGGTTGCAAATGGTTGCTTTGGAAAGTGCCATATTATCAAGCTAACCATGAGGGAATATGCATTGAATATTACAATGCTTTCCATTCCAATGGGTGGTGTTGATGTTGTACTAGGAGTCCAATGGTTACAGTCTTTAGTTACGATAACTTTTAATTTTCAAGAACTTTTCTTGAAATTATTTTGGGAAGGAAAGGAAGTTGAATTAATGGGTATCACAGGGAAACCAGGAAAGTTAATAACATATAATGGCATGAAAAATATTATAAATAAATAACAATGGGGCGTAATTGCACAATTATGCTCACTAAAGGTAATTCAAACATCGAAATCATCTATTTCTCCATATCTCCAAAAAGTATTGGAAAATCATTCCAAGTTATTTGAGACTCCCAATGGGCTCTCGCCTATTTGTGATCATGATCATGCTATTAATTTTATTCCAAGAAGTATTCCTCCAAGCATCAGTCCTTATAGATATCCATGTGCCCAAAATAGTGAAATTGAATGTATGGTTGCAGAAATGCTCGAGTCTGGTATAATTCAACCTAGTCAAAGTTCTTTCTCTGCTCCAATAGTATTGGTGCATAAGAAGGATTGATCATGACACATGTTTACATATTATAGGGATCTCAATAAGATCAATATTAAATATAAATTTCCCATTCATGTCATTGATGAATTTTTGGATGAATTATATGGAGAAATTTACTTCACCAAGTTGGATATTCACTCAGGATATCATAAAATTAGAATGAAGCTTGAATACATTCCAAAAAAAACATTTCAAAATCATAAGGGTCATTATGAATTTTTGGTCATGCCTTTTTTCCTTACCAATGAACCTTCTACATTTCAAGCTTTGATGAATTCCATTTTCAAACCCTTAGAAAATTTGTGTTAGTATTTTTTGATGATATACTAATCTCCAACAAGTCTTGGAGGGATTATGTTCAACATGTTGACATGGTGCTCAAACTATTGGAGGAGAAAAAATTATATGAAAAAGCGTCCAAATTTTTCTTTGGAGTAAAGGAGGTGGAATATTTGGGTCATATTATATCTCATGATGGTGTTAACGTAGACCCTAACAAAATTAAATCTGTTAAGGAATGGAAAATCCCCACGACCATAAAGAATATTCGAGGATTTCTCCAGTTGATAGGCTATTATCACAAGTTTGTTAAGAATTATTGGATAATAGTAGTACCTCTAACAACATTATTGAAGAAATATGCATTTTATTGGACTTTAGAAGAAACTAAGGCCTTTAAACATCTTAAAGAGGCAATGTGCCAAGCACCGGTCTTAGCTACTCCAAACTTCACAAAAAACTTATTGTGGAATGTGATGCCTCAGGAAATGGAATTGGTGTTGTTTTAATGCAAAAAGGAAGACCCATTTCTTTTGAAATTCATCAACTCAAAGGAAATTATTTACAAAAACCTATTTATGTGAAGGAAATGTTGAAAATACTACGTGCACTAAAGAAATGGTGATATTACCTAATGGGAAGGCATTTCAAGGTAAAAAAGATAATGATAGTCTTAAATACTTTTTGGAACAAATATTATCTTCAAAAGAGAAGCAAAAATGGGTCACAAAGATGTTGGGTTATGACTTTGAAATCATCTACAAAAAAGGGAAGAAAAATGTTATTGCAGATGCACTCTCAAGAAAGTATGAGGATGTGGAAGAATTTCTTTGTTCCATTTCTTTTATCCAACCAGATTGGATAACGGAAGCAAGGGATGAATGGAAAATGAAAAATAAGTGTGGTCACTCATTCAAATGTAGCAGCAAGATCCTAGTAAATATGATACATTTAGTTGGAAAAATGATTCATTATGGTAGATATATTGCTTATACATTTGTAAGAATTCCCAACTCAAACAAAATATTCTTTTGGAATTGCACACCTCTCCATTAGGAGGGCACTGAGTATTTTTAAAAACTTACCACATGGTAAAGAAGGAATTTTTTTGAGATGACCTTAAATCTGATATTCAAAAGTTTGCGGAAAAATGTTTGGTTTACCAAAAAAAGAAAGTGGAGACAATTAAGACACTGGGGCTGTTACAACCTTTAGACATTCCAAGTCAAAATTGGGAGGAGGTTTCAATTAATTTGATCACAGGTTTACCCAAGTCTGAAGGAAAGAGTGTCATCATGGTGGTAGTTAATATGCTTACCAAGTATGCACACTTTTTTGCATTATCTCATCCATTTAAGTCCGGTACATTTTCTACTACATTTATGGAAACAATTCAAAAGCTACATGGAAACCCAACGATCATTGTAAGCGAAAGATATCCCATTTTCACTAGAAATATGCGCATCTTTGATGCAAGCAACTTGGGTTGGGCGAAAGAGGTGGCACTAACATCTGTTGTTGTAGTTAACCAAGAAGGATGCCAGTTGGAGGTGACTTGGACGAGGTAAGGCAGGTCATACCACACCTTGGACATATCTACCTTTACGCGAATGTGCTTATTATGAAATGACACTTTGAAGTATACAATGTGTTTATACTGGTCATAAAATGTGGGTGAGAGGCATGGATTTAGCTTAACAACTTGGTGAAGCTCCATTTGGAATAAAACCCCAAATTTTTTGTTTTTGGTCACTCGTGCTAGAATATTTTTCACCCATAGCGATGCATAATGTGTCCCTTTGCACAGATCAAGTTCAATCTTGGGGAGTTGTGACTGTGACGACAACTTCCATCCCACTAGCACGACGAGCAACAAAATCCATGCATAGTGGAATAATTTCCCTTCTTCCTACACCTCCCAAACATTCTCCAAGAATTCTTGGCACAAGTACTTGGCCCAGTTGTATAGAACACATTTGACATATTGCGCTGCTAACACAATGACTAGTGTTGGAACTTATTTGGCTCAACATTTACGCATTATCTTCCAGGCCAAGATCTACATGGAAAAAGCAAAAAAAGGTGTCATTAATGGTACTGGCAGCAAATACACGTGTATTTATACCCAATCCATATGATTTCTTCACGTCATCTGCGACATTATTCTCCTGGCCATTCCCTCTGAAGGATTCTGTAAGGCTTTCTCCTTGGTATGGAAGGTTGGTAATGTGGTGGATGAGGATGTCATCAATAGGAATCCACATTCCCAACCATAGGCAAGTGCCATGCACCAGAGCCAACAACTGGCACAGATAGATGCCATTGATGTTGTTGTGACCAAAATGGGGGATGGTAAAAAGATGTAGGAGCCTGGAATTCTGTAGTCCCACGGCCCATTGCATCATTTCCACCTTGAATATGTCGGCTTCTTCATAAGGGACTTGTTCCAAGTATTGCGACGACATGAGCTCAAGGAAATTTTCACGCTCTCCCAAATACCAATCCTTTACCTTGAGAGAAGGGACCTTCTCCAATAGGTCACCCTCAAAAGGAAAATCTTCAAGGAGTACAGGCCTATATATTTTAGCCTTGACCTTATCAAGGTCCTTGGAAATGTCCCTCGTCGGCTTCCATGGGGCCATGTACGAAGGAAGCTGCGATATTGGCTCCACTTCCTCTACAAATCCTTCGTTCGACAAAGTTACCTCTAGTTATTCTTCCATCAGTCACTTCAGCCTATTAACGCAAGGAGCCAGCTTTGACTTCAAGGTCGGCTTGCGTGGAGAGTTCCTGGTACCTGATGTTTGACTTGTCTTTTTCTTATGCATGCCACTGGCACCAGGTGTTCACGACACAATATGGGTAGGCTTAGTTGGGGTCATGGTCTCTAGAATTAAATGACGTAAGCCCTGTTGTCACAATGTCTCTTCAAGTGGTTCCCATGATGCCGAAATAAGAGTTGGAAAGTGGATCGAGAGCAGAGGGAAGAATTCAATTAGATAACTCATAAAGAAAAGAGAACTTGTGCATACCTCCATGCCATATTTATAGCGATGTCACGGCCTAAATGACCTTATGTTCATTGATGCAGCTTCATTAATTCTTAAACGACTCCAAATATGGCATAATCTCATCCTTAAATGAAAGCTACCCAGTCCTCCAAATGGTAATAAAGATGTCCTTTCCATATTTACTATTCCAACAACTATTTTCTGGCCTCTCTCCAATTGTAGCATCCTCCTAGCACGACCCCTATGCTAACTTCGCAGATGCTTGCACTCCCTCGAGATTCATCGCACCAAAGCTTGAAAAACTTCTTTATATTCCTGCACCCTCTCGCAACTGTCTAGAGCACTAAGGCATTCTTCCACCCATATAGTCATTTAGCGTGTGTAGGGATGGGTTGTCCCTATAATGTTTTAGGCGACTACCATTAACATATCTAGGAAGTAATTCACCATTTAAATTAGCCAATCACACCTCCCTCAATAATTGCCTTGATAATATAGGGTCTGAGCCAGTGCATCTTGAACTTCCTGGGAAAGTGCACAAACTTACTGTCATAGAGAAACAACAAATCATCATTCTTGAAAGTCTTCTGTTTGATATGTCGATCATGCCAAGCCTTTTTGCACACCTTCTGCACCTGTTGGTGGAAACCAACAATGAATCTATCTTCGTCTAGCACAACATTTTGAGACAGATGCTCCTCCATAATGTCCTGGTCAACCATGTTGGTTATAGCTCCGATATGCAGACTAGGTACAATGTATTCCATAGGCATGATGGCCTCCTGTCCCTAGACCATCTTGAAAGGTGTTTGGCTCTTCAGCTTCTTGCATGTTATCCTGTGTGCCCATAGAAAAGCAAGTGCACACACATCCCAGCCATTGCGATTAGTGTTGCATGTCTTTGTGAGGGAATTCTCCAAAATCTTGTTGAAGGCTTCTATGATTATATTCACCTGGGGATGATAAGGCATACTCTTTTGATGATGTATTCTGAGTTCTTCTGTCAGCGCCTATATGGTATCATTTAGGAAATGCATACCCTGGTCACTCATCAAAATTTTGGGGCATCCAAACCTCGTCAATATATTCTCAAAAATAAAGTGAGCGGTTGTATTTGTGCTGCAATATTTCACAAGTTGAGCCTCCGCCCACCTAGTCAACTAATCTATGGCAGTGATGATTTATCACACTCCAGTTTTCTTCCCTGGGGGTTTAATCGTCCCTAAGAAATCAATTTTCCATTTCTCGAAGGCTTGCAAAGTTATTTGCGGTTGTAGTGGCATATCGTCTCTGGATGAGGGTGTTCCAGTCCTTTGACATACATCAAAAGTGCAACAATATTCCTTAGAGTCACTGTACAAAGTAGGCCACTGTTATCACAAAATTGCACCTGATTGGCTGCTAACCAAACAACTTTATGTAACTGTTTCAAACCAACTTGTGAATGAAGCTTAGCCTCTTCAGTCTAAGAGCGCTCTCTCAAAAAGGATTAATGATATTTGATAATGATAAATTAGATGGCTAACTCTACTTATAAAATAACTTGTTTGTGATAAGTGTAGGTTGTGTTATAGCCTAAATCTAGCTCAGGCTGAAGGAAGGCAGAGTTCAGGGTAACATCAAACCACGCTCAGTCTGGTAGCTAGCCCTACCAGATCAGGAGAGGGCTCTCTCCGGGTCAATCTCAACAAAAATAATCAATGGGGATTGATATGAATTGAAATAAAGGCTGATTTTAGGCTAGGTATATAAGTAAAGGAGTTTGATTTTGATTTTGGGGGTTTTTTTGGAATCAAAGGGAAAGGCAGTTTTGGGTCCAAGGATGAGGCCTAGTTTTTGCAGAGTTTCTGAATGGGGCAAGGAAGGAAATTGTTTTGATGCTTTGGATTGAATGAATGGATAGTTCAGACTGGTGAGGAGCTGAATAGGGCAAGAGGCTTTCAAGAATCCTCTTCAAATAGATGAAAACATGGAAAATTAAACAAAACTCAAGGCAGAGAAAATCAATCTAATGAATTCCACCTTTATCACTCATTTGTTTAATTTAAGAAGAAAGGAGAAGGGAAATGATAAACATAAAACATCAGTGAACTTACAATCACAGAGATAAATACACCATCAAAACATAGAGCCACATGGATCCCAAAGATTACTGCAAACCCTGGTCTATTCCTTTGCCAAAATTGCAGAGATTAAATGTACAATGAGGTGCCAAGCAATCCGAAGTGTCCAACCCTAAAAATGACTGAAGAACTACAGGACATAGACCATCCTAACTCATCCCCATGCCTCTAGGGGTCGAGCTCACCATTCTAGGAGCTATTTTAACAGATCTAAACTAAGAACTGGAAAATAGGCAATGAAACAGCTTGCCTCTATAAGATAAGAAACTGATTCATTCAGTTACATTTCACTTTTTGGTGAATGAATCTACTTGGATGAGTAAAAATGTGCTAAAATTACATCAAAGTCATGAAATTACATCAAGTTACATCAGGAGTTTCACATTTGGAGATAAAAAAGTCAAACTGGCCAAAACTAGGTGAAAATCTGAACTGCTGAGTGAAAATTAGGCCAAATTTCCCAATGTGCCGCGCCTGGAATCTCTATGCGTAGTGCCACTTTGAGGCTGATTTTGAGGGCCTTCCTGAAGTCCAAATTTATCATAGGATAGCTCATTGGAAATATCTACCTGTCTACTTTCCAACCCAAGTGGAATTTCTAAATTTGGTTGCCATTTGCCCCTCCAAAAATCCAATCTCCCAACACTGCTTCCTGTGTGTGCAAAAAGTAGCAGAAAGGCCATTTTTGAGGTGTTTTTGACCCTTTAGGCAACCCAAAACTTGTCAAAATACTTAGGTAATGGGTAGGAATTCATAACGTTTGATCTAAAATCCAGAAATGCAAAGTTTTCCTCAAAAGGAGCTGCCAATTATAAGCGCGTGCCAAGTGGCGCTATGCGTCAGGCAGCAAAATCTATTTTAAGGCCAAAAAATTCAAAATTGACAAAAGATGAATGTCCACCATCAAGCACTAGGCTGGTCCAAAGAAGCTTCGGCAAAAATTTGGAGTCTATCATGCCTTTTATGACGCTTTAGTGCCTTCTTTAGTCTTGCTTTCAGGATCTTGATCCTCGCTTTGCAAACATGATTACGCGCCCAATAATGGTTCTTCATGTGCCTGAGCATGTTATTTTCCTTGTTTTCTTTCTCCAACAGTTTCTCAAGATGAATATTAACCATATCAAGCCAAGTCTCTCTATCAGCCTCAATCTCACTCTCAATGGATGTCATCTCGGTTTGGCTTCTTTGGGCAGCTTGCCGGTTCTCACGGATGTTTCGCAACTCCATGATTGTTTGTTGATCTTCCAACTGTTTGTTTCACTGCTATAGGTAATTTATGATCCATTGGGCTCTCTGCAATTTGACGGTCAATGTGTCAATCTCTGCCTTCTGCTCCTGAATAGTCTCTCTCAACTTTGAGCTTGGAGAGCTCAAATCCTCATCAATCAGTATGAAACCTATGTCTTGGCCTCATGAAGGGCCCTCATCTTGCATAGGCCTCTTACCTTTGTCCTGTACCTCTACCTGTACTATTGATGACAGCAACGAGACCCCTTCCACCCCAGGTGGAGATAGTACTCATCGGGTTGCTGCAAATAATCCTCTAGTGCCTCTCTGATAAGTGACATATGTCGGCACACTAGTAGTCTCTGCCTTCTGACCCCCATACTGATGTGAATGTTCACCTGCATCATGACAACCTCTGGAGGAACCTGAGGAGCTGTGAAGAAATCATGGGAAATGAAATCCTCCCATGAAATACCTTGCAATCCAAGCTGATGTACAACCATGATCTTGATGAGTGCATAG
The DNA here is from genome assembly GCA_034641835.2 of Pinus albicaulis. Lineage (NCBI taxonomy): Eukaryota > Viridiplantae > Streptophyta > Pinopsida > Pinales > Pinaceae > Pinus > Pinus albicaulis. The sequence goes on from CM076583.1 coordinate 37,804,434, forward strand.
TGATAAATACTGTTGCTCAGGATTTTTCTTCTGCACAAGAGTGGTCATTCTCTCGATCATAGGATATATCGGTATCTGTTTCCATGAGAATTTGCAAGGTCTGTGTTGTCTTGTATGAGAATTTTGGTTTCTTTGATTGGATTTCCAAATATGAGGTAATATGGGAGGGAATATGGAGGAATATGATAATGGGAATAATGAAATTTTATCAAGTGAAATTTGCCTTTTGAAAACTCTGATTTGATAAGTTTAGGGACAAGGGACAACCACTTGACTTCTTGGGATAAACTTGGGATTTGAGGGAAATTCACAAATGGTATGGGGACAATGGGAATAGGATAGGGATAATTGAATTTAGGGATGTAAGGTGAAATAGGAAAAGGGGACTGTGGTGAGAAAATGAACAGTGAGGAGATGGAAAAAACAAGGTGGGGAATGGAAGAGCTTGACAAAAAAATGAGAATGAGAATGGGAGAGAAATGATTGGCTTTAGGAGTGTAAGGGGATAGGGGATGAGCTGCTATGATAAGATAACAGTGAGGGGTTGGAAAAAACAAGGTGGAGAATGGAAGTGTTTGGCACAAAACAAGTTTTAAAACCCTAGGAGCAATCTTAAAACAAGAGAATAGGGTTTTGAGTTTTTGTATTCAAATCTTCATAATCAATCTCATAATCAACACCAAATACTTATTCATGAGAAATGGAGTGATTGCATGGAATTACTTGGACCAAGAGAAAACATGAAAATTTGATGAGTTGGAAGAAATAGCAATGAAGTTTTTTTCTGCCATGTGTGTCACGCAACAACCCAATGCGTAGTGCCACAACCCAATGCGTAGCGCCACAACCCAATGTGTAGCGCCTTTTTGCAGGAGGATTTTGGAGGCCTTCCCAGTGTCAAAATTGGGCATGGGATATCTCTTTGGAAATATTATTGAGTCTACTTTCCAACCCAACTATAATGTTTCAATTTGGAGTTCATTTGGCTTTTCAAAAATCAAATCTCCCAAGACTGGTCAAAATGAGAAAAATGAGGCTACCTCAAGGCAGAGTGCTGTTGCAGTCAACTTTTGAAAGTCTTCCTCAACTTCAAATTGAGCTCATGATATCTAATTGGAAATATATTTGTGTCTAGTTATCATTTGACTCATCAATCAAGTCATTTGGCCAACCAAGCTAGGATAAATCCTGATTTGCCCAAGGTCACTTTAGAGGTGCATCAATTCTCCTGAGGCGACTGTATTTTTGAAATTTCTCTAAAACCATGAAACCTGTGTAAAAATTGAAGGAGGTTTTTATTCCTTGGCCTATTTTGGACAAAAAACTCTCTCAGTGTTCCCAAATTCATCGTTTATTGCTCATAAACGTCATTGGAGTAAAACCTATCCCGATGTGTGGAACAAGGGATTCGCCGAAATGAAGCGAAACAAAGGGGATAAGGGGCTTCTAAATTATTGAGAAAAATTTTGGAAGTAGGGAGGGATTTTATGAAGTAGGGGAAAGTGGAATTTCAGAGATTAAGTGAGGGGAAGGGGTCCAAAAGGGAAAAACACAGGCCTAGCCTAGAAAATTGCAAGTTATAGCAAGAAACTAGGGTTTGTGCGAAAATGAGGAATTTGGGGGATATCAGTGATGGGAAGTGTTTAATAAGGTACATTAAGGATAGGGGAAGGTGTATGAACATCATGATACAAGTTTTGCTGCTGATTTGACCATCCAAGAGAAATTACCTTCAAAACCCTAGGAGAGGGAAATGAACCTTACTTAGGCATAACTGAAGCATGAACAAGGTGTAAAATGACCCAGTGGAGCTTGACATGATGATGAAAACCCTCTGAATGATGGTACACTCAGTTGAATGGTGACATGGACTGACATTTGGACAAATTTGAAAAGAGTGAAAACAAACCCTAGACCTAATACCTAGTGACCAAATTTTGCTTGAAGACTCACTGAAATGACAAAATTTGACCTTGACACCTTAAAATAACCTTGTAAGAGCATGTTTGATCACTGGAGGAAGGCTACAAAGACTGACACTAACAGGTTGAAAATATCATCAGTATGAAAACATTGGGCTTATGGAGTCAAAAAGTTTAGTAGCTCTGTAGTAAGTTCACTTGACATGGAAGCTAAGGCAGGTAAGAGTTTTTAGCAGAAGTACACACACATGAAACAATAAAATACACAGTCAATTCATCTATAAAGGAAGTCAGATCATTACATGAATGAATTCTAAGCATTAAAGATGAAAACCATTAAAAATGATACACATAATATATATATATATATATATATATATATATATATAAAATAGACACTAAAAACTCAATCAGAATCTCAGGTTGGTCAAGAAACAAGTCTTTGTATTACTGAAAATAGTCAATTACATAAAGCTATAGTTTTGCCAAAAAGTCTCCAACCCTTTACTAAGTAGACTCTCTGCTCTTTAATATAATTTTTACATCATGAGATGATCTGCCTCCTGGCTAGATTCATCGAATTTACTCTACTAACACCTTGCATTACAATAAAACATCTATTTTAATGAGAAATTGACAACTATCCTACTTGATAGTCCTTTTCCTAATAGGACTCAAACTTTTCATTATTACATTAACAACATTATCTCCTAAAAACAATTACATATTTGACAACTATGCTTTCACATGTTCAAATAGGGTGTGATGGAACTCATCACTACATGACATCTTAATTGACCTCCTCTATAATTGGAAACAAACCCAGTTTTTTAGGCAAACTGGTCCTTACCTTCAACGAGGGGTTTGGCTGATGAGTTGGCTTCAACACGTGGTATTTAAGTCTTGGATGACTGCTGGCAAGATACCTTGAAAATTAGAAAGTGTCCAGCTGTCCAAAAGTGCACAAAAACCTACTCATATAGCTTCAAAACAGTACGCTACGAAAGTATGACAGTTTCCTAGCGTTACAAAAATGCCTTTTGCCATCAATATTTCTAGTTCTTTCCTCCTGCATGATGTTAATTATACCTTAACACATATTCCATACTCATTTTAATCTCTTGGGAGCTCCAAAAACCGATTCAAAATGCAAAAAGGAAAGCTACAATAGTTTGGTAACGTTTTCCTGTTCTTCAAACCCAGGAACGCTACAAAACTGCTGAAAACAGTCAAAATTCCAGAATTTTGTGTAGCTTGAAAAATATACCTTCTAAGTGAAAAAACCTTGTTTCTAACATGGCATTGGCCTTCAAAATCATAAACCAGCTCACACTATGATTCTTGAGGTGTTTCTTCCTCATTGATGATGAGTTGAGAAATTGGCTCCTCAACTACTGTCATTTTAAGGCCTTTTTTCTTGAACTCCTCATGGATTAGTTCAAGCTGTTCCTGGAGGTCTTTAACCTGATCTTTCAAATTTTTGTTGGAGGCTTTCAAATGTATGTTCATTCTCCTGAAATTTTTGACTTCTTTCCTCAATGGACTCGTCCATTTGATAAATTGTTGTGTATTATCTAGGGTCTTGGAAACATTGTCAACTTGCTCTTCCCAAATCTCCTTCATCTTTTCAAACTGAACCTTCTATACATTTTGTTTCCTTGCTTCTTTCTTCATAACAACAATTTCATGGTTGGCCAACTTCAATTTTTTCTCAAGGAGTTCAAACTCTGTTTTTTCCATTACTTTCCCTTTTCCTTTCTTTGATGTGCTAATTGTATATTTCTCTGTAGGTGATGAAAGATCAATGAGTTCTTGTGGTGGATAGACTGTGTCAATAGGTGGATGAACCTCTTTACTTCTCTCTAATAGCTTTCTAGCATGCCTTTCCATAGGATTTCTTGCTTGGAACATAAAACCTACATAGTCTCCTTCAAATTCTAGTTTCTTTGCAGATTTAGCTATCTTTAGTTTCTTTCCACCTTCCTCTATGTCCTCGGCCTGGACTATAGGAGTCTCTTCTATGTCAATGGCATGTAATATGTCTTCTATATTTCCTTTAGTTACTGCTTTGTCTTCTGCAACCACTATTTTGTCTTCTAAGGCCACTGTTTGGCTCCTTGTTTACTCACAACTTGTTTTTGTTTTGCAGGTTTGACCACTTTTGATTTCTGTTTTGCAGGTGGTACATTTGGTGTATCAAAAATCTGCAATTTATATGTTTCCATTATGATTGGTTCACTTGGTTCTACTCTTGCTGGTTCACTTGGTTCTACCACCAATGTTTCACTTTGTTCTTCTACTAAGGGTGATGGAATTCTCCTAGGTTTAGGAGTTCTTGAAGGAGTAAGAGCATCCAACTCAAAACCACTAACAAACAAAAAATGAAGACCAATCTCTACCTAGCCTTTGGAGCTCATCTAAAACTAGTAGTTTAATTAAACCATGATGAAACAATGAAGTCTCACTCCCTTCAGATTTTGCTTAGACCTTATCCACCATTTTTGATAAAATTCTATGTAAATAGAAAGGAAGATCAAGAGACATATTACCAGTAATGTGAAGGGTTAGCTTGAAATGGTATGAGTAGAATTTATGATATCTTCCTTCACAAGTAAAATAATTTTGGATGATGAGCAACAATTTTGAGTATTTATCCTTCATGCAGCTCCTTGGAATAGCATTAGTGAGTCCATTTCACTTTTTTCAGGCTTCATAAACTCTTTGCACTGCTCCATGCTGAACTTGAAACCTTTGAACCACTTCTCTTGTCCCCTTGGAATCCCTGTTGCTACTGCTACGACCTCTGGTGTAATGGAAACATTAAGAATCCCTACTTTGGTAGCTATTCCACCAAATTTTAAAGAAAATTGTTTGGAAACCTATACATGGTAGCCTTGTAATATTTCATAAAACTGTAAGCAACCCATCCTTCTGAATACTTCTATAGCTATTGGGTCTTCATTGATCAGATTCATATCTGTTGGTTCATATCTCTGACATTGTCCACCCTTATTTGTCCTTCTTTTTTCTGCCATGGTTTCTTTAATGCCTTCTCAGCCTCGCTTGATCAACGATCTTTGTAAACCTTTGAAAACACCATCTATAGCTTTGGCTCAATGCAATAACTCTCCAAAGCTCGATATCATGCGAAGAAGAAATGAAGAATGACAAATGGCTGAATTAGGAAAGATTTTGAAATTTGATGTCCACTCATAACTCAATGGTGACTCATACATGCCTAAAATGGTGATGATTACTTCAGACCTAACCATGTACCTTGATTTTATCCCTCAATGACTCGAATGGTATCTAACTTACCCTTTCCCAATGATATTTTGACACATAACAGCTAATCTGACAAGACAGATAACAAACCACACTTTCGTAGCATGTTTAGTGTAAATTTGGAGGTTTTCGCTATGAAATTATCAACAGTTTCATAGTGAAAAGTGACATTTATTAGTGTATTTCGCTACGAAACTGTGGTTTCTTGGCTAAAACGACTATTTTAGTACAAATATCTTGGGAATTGAAATCTATCAGAAAATTATGAGTGATGTGACATGAGGGGATTTGAAGTGAGTGGGTTTGGACCTTAGCGTAAGCTTAAACAAGAAAAATTTAAATTTTTCCTTGACCAAGTATATAAAAAATGAATCCTACAACCCTAACTTTGACACATGAACCTATATAACTTTGTCAAATGATGCTTCATTTTTTTTTGGTGATAACAACCACCATAAACAATCCCTTAAGATCTTATGTGCAGTCAGTTTACCAGCATAATGACCGCCTGCAACGCCTCCATGTGTTTCTGCCACTATGCTCAGTCTCTCAAACTCAAAAACATATTGCCTTAAGACTTAATCAACTCCCAATTGTATAATTGACCTCTGATCAAAGTGAAATCTATAGCGCACAATACCAATTATTTCTTCTTCTTGACTGTATATTCTGCAGACGTATTCCTAGTGGTTAGAAAATGGATGACATCATCATAACGATCATCATCTACCTTAATAGCAAACAACTACGCATCTGGTAACCCATTATCCAAATTATTTGGTTCTTCACCATTTTCAATGTGCGATAAGTGGTATGGTCCTACGTTCAACCTTCCAGGCTTCACAATCACCTTGAAATCATATTATTGGAATAAAAGGAGCCACCTACATATCTCCCCCCCCCCCAATATAGACTTTTTCACCAGGTATTTCAAAGCAGGCTCAATCTTTGAACATCTTGAAATGAGCTCTGAGTAGATAATGACAGAACGTTTGTAGGGCATACGCCATGCTATCCCTTTCTGTAGTTGAATAATTATGCTCAACATTTGAAAACTCCCAACTTGAAAATGCAATCAGATGATCAATATCTTCAAGAACTGACTGTGCTAGTACAACTCCTATCGTGATACATGAAGCATCAACGTGTACATGGAATTCCTTTGAACAATCTAGGAATAATAAGATGAGCATAGTCGTCATCTTTTCCTTAAGTATGTCCATACTCTTCTTAATGTCCTCATCCCAATAGAAAGTGGCATCCTTCTTCAATAGATTCTCAATCAATGCAGTGATCTACACATAAGCTTGAATAAACTTTCGATAATATCTGGTATGTCCCAATATCGAGCGTAGATGCCTCACATTCTTAGGAGGATCCAAATTAATAATGAATTTTTTTTGGTTGGGTCGACCATCAGTCTCTGTCTACAAAAATATGTCCCATCAAGATACCAAAAGGGACGCATAATATACACTTATTCAAATGTAGAGAAATTTGATACTTTCGACAAGTATCTAGCATTAAGCAGAGGCTAGAGACATGTTTCTTCAATAATCAAAAAATAGTCCAATCATCGATATACACTTCTAAGAACTTATGGATATAATCTTTGAAATCAGCAACTACTATGCGTGAAAATATGGTTGGCGCGTTATTCAAACCGAATGGCATTACAATATATTGGAATGAACCCCATTCCGTTGCAAAGGTAGTCTTGCTTCGGTCTTCAGGTGCAATCCTTATCTGGTCATATCCAAAAAATCTGTTAGTAAATGAATAGGCTTCTTGCCCTCCAATGTTGTCTAAGACTTCATCTAAGAATGGGGTCGGAAAAGGATCATGTATGCATGCATCATTCAATTTTCACAAATCAACACAAATCCTAATTTCCCCTTTTTTCTTCTTTTCTTGGACCACCATGGGGCTCACCCAATCTGATTCCTCAACTGGCTCAATAATTCCTGCAACAACCATCTTTTCCAACTCTTCCTTAACCTTTTGCTTATACTTTGGATTCGATCTATAGGGCCGCTACTTAATGGGCCTAGCATTCAGTTTCAATGTGATCCTCATCACACCAAGATATCTAATAATCCCCTTTAGCTTAGAAAATTTAGTGGGAAACAACTCTTGATATTCAGTGAGGAGTTCTGCAATCATTCCCATGGTATATTCATCCCAATAATCTCCTATATTGGCAAACTTAGACTACTCTTCTGTGTCAATAATGACTTTTCTAGTCTTAACAGGTTCAGTAACATCTGGCAATTCAAGCTCAGGTCCAGTGGCTGCATGTTGCCCCTCAGACACAGGGATGTTAATGTTTCTAGGATCCTCATCATTTTATTTAGTAGTTATATTTCAACATTAAACTGCATCCTTCATCTACACATTCCATTCTAGTAGTGCCCACACTACTAAATCCTTTGGCACATCAAAAATAGCATCTCAGATCTCTTGTAATGCCTCATCAATGCAGTGGAATCCATTTTCAAAGTTGAAATTAAAAACAAATATCTCTTTTAGCGCAACCCATTTAGTAGTACCATGTCGCAGCTCGGTCTCTAGATATCAGTTCATGGGTACCCTATCCATTGTATGAATGAATATGTGAACCCATTATGCTTGTGGTTCCTCTCCCCGAACTACATTATACTTGGCTAAATGATGGTGTGGATCATTTGTGCTTGAATATTTCTCTTTCATTCGAGCATTGGGGATTTTGAATCATAGTCATAGAATTCAATTACATTCCCTCCAATCATAAATATTTTCTTTGTGGGTTACCCACCTGTGTGCTGGTGTTGAGTATAAAGCTAGATCAAGTGCACGGAACCGTTGTTCTTCTAGAAAATCCCTTTCAAATGTATCTAAAAACATATTCACATCTCCTATACCATCATAGTGGGGCAATTTACATACCTCATAGGATATACAATGCAAAGATCTGGTTACATGATTAGAACGTAGTGTGGATACCTCATGTAAGTGGTTCTGCCAATGTTCCAATTCTTGATCTGAGTCCGATAAGAATGAACTATATTTTTCCCAACTAAGCTAGCCATCTCTCATGGGATTGATCCAATCCTTGTCCTTCATGGTTAACTTGTAGACATGGTCAATATCTTCATCTGTGTTAGTGTCAGAATATGCATTTTTCCATTAGTGATCAATATCATTCCTTTCATTTTCATTTTAGGTGTCTCACTCCGAAATTTTTATATCATTCCACTAGGTCATGCTAAAAATTGTTTCACTGATGGTAGCCTTACTCAATAAAAATTCACTCTCCCTCAGAAAATCACATTTTCTGACTCATTTTCCTGTCTTCTTGACCATAATAACATCTATGAAAAGCTCATTTAACCATGTCCTGTCTCAGTTAAAGTCAACCATGTAAGTCAGGTTATTCAAAGTGTTAAAAAATTATATATTACAGAGCAATGCAACACATAAAATATGTGGAAAACACAAACACACAAAACACATAAAACCAAAGAGACACAAATATTTGTGGTTCACCCAGTTTCGGCTACGTCCACCCCGAATAGCCAGTCCTTCCTTTCTATTATCCAACAAAAAGAAGAGACACAATCTACAATATATCGGTTGTAATATCCTCTATTCTCTCTCACAGTCTCCCTATTTGTTTCTCGATATGAGCATACACATAAAAATACACAGCTGTAATACAATACCCTCATACAAAACGAGGGGTTGCCTTCTAGGGAAAAAAAACCTAAATCAAACATAACTTCTACCATTAGATCATCCGCGTAATGAACAACCTAGATTGACTAGAAATTACTATACTTTTACAAGGAAATTTTACATTTGTTTTTAGCTTCGAGGGCGCTATCCCCGAAACCCCCTGCCAGGGGGGGGGGGGGGCTCCATAAACTCACAACCGCCCTCCCTGGACCCCCCAGGAAACGTACAATTACGGGCGACGTTGATGACCCGTTAAGAACAGGGCTCCAATGCCATGATACAAAATAAAGAAGATAATCAGGCTCCACACCCAACACAAAGTCTCATTAGGTCATTAGGGTTTTGTCATTCAAGGTCCAAAAATGCATTATTCCATCCCAATAAAGTCAACAAACAAATGAGAGTGACTCAATGACATTCCATTTTCATCTATAGAAGATCATCAGTATGTAATTATTATATTTTTTAAGTTGTAATTTTGATTTCATATGATATTTCTGATTTCAAGCTTCTATGATCTCTATTTTTGTAATATTTCATATGGATTTCATATCAAAATGTCATTTTGATATGAAATCAAAGATGTAATTTATTTTTATTTCCTATGTAATTTTATGTTTTTTGTATGTAACATTTCAATCCCTAGCTTCCAACTCAAACATTAATGCCAAACTGAAGGAAAGAAAAGACAAAATCCATCAATTGATCAACTTGCAAAACAAAAAGTCAGAATTCAAAGAGAATTAGTGTGAAAATTTGAAAAGTGAAAAGTGAAACATAAGGAAAGTGGGTTTTCAAAGCATAAATCAAATCCACTTAAGTATAAAATCCCTCAACACTTCAAATCAAAGTTCATTTGTTTCATACAACCTCAAGCAAACCTCAACAAAGAAGTAATTTTCAAGTTTCAGAGTGAAGTTGTGCAAAATAGGGTCAGAGGGCACGTTTTTCCTAGATGTTGCATGTTTGGCTTGGATGTTGCGCGTTTGGTAGAAATTCCAGTGTATTTTCTAACGGTGTTGCGCTTTTTTCCTGGTATCTACGTGTTTACCAGGGATGCTGCGCGTTCACCTAGAAATATTCAAAAATTCTCTGCCAGATTTCCACCTCACAGTTTCATTCCTAAACTTCACACAATGATTCTTCATTCATCCGTATGCCAGTAAGTAACAAATTTCCATCACTCAATTTTATCAAATATCAAATTGATGTGTGATTGCAGTTAAGTGAATTTAGTGCCTCCTTCTAAATTAAAAAAAACCCTAGTATTCATTAAAATCTAATTTACATTCTAAAACTGGTCCCTAAGCCTTCATATACTCTTCCTCACATCCTAAAACACTTTCCCAACTCAATACATTTATATCCCCATTCCCTAAACTATCACAACCTTTTAAACCCTAAGTCCTAGGTTTTCACTTGCCTAGGCTCCCTTCCCTAGTTCCCATCTCCTCCATTTCCTCACACCAACCTTCACTTCATAAACTTTCATTTAATTCCATCATATCCCTAGGGTTTTGACACTAAGGACATCATGGCTGAAGAGGAGAAGACAATTCATAGTGAGGAGGAAGAATGACAAGAGAGAATGTCATATAAAAAAGGAGGGAGAGTCATTAGAAATGAACCAACAAATACCAGAGAGCTTATGGCATCTCCCATCACTGTGTCGTGTTTTAAGCATATAGGTTGTTTTGAGTTCTGTGAAAAAGTGAAAAGAGTCTAGTATCATCCTATGTTGACAAGATTATTTATTTTCAGCCTCCATGACAACCAGGTCACCCTTACTGGTGTCAATTTCACTTTGTCCACTGACATTATATCAGCTGCCACTCAGATCCCAAATGTTGGGGAAAAATGGTTCAAACAAGGAAATTTGAGTCACTATTATTATGAGCCATATCTTAAACCAAGGTACAAGAATGCGAGAAAGAGGATTTTTCCTTTCTCTTACCTCCTGGAGAGATATGTCTCCATGATGAAAATCATCATGAGAGACTTCATCTGTGAGGGAAGGTTTTCTAGACTCTATTCCAATCATGTATGGCTACTCATGCACTTCACAAGGGTTAGAATGCTCAATATACCTTACTATCTCTACCAAAGCATTGATAATATGACATTTATTTCCCAAAAGAGAGATTATGACCATAAAATGCAAAGTGTATTTCACCACTCCCTTATCAAGATGATAGTCATACATCACCTTGATCAGTTAAACATTCCATGGGACACCTTCATATCCAATGAGAGTTTCACTGTCCCACCTATTCAACATGGCTAGTATGCACCTTCGTCATCTCCTCCTTCCACATCTATCCCTCTATCTCAGCCTACTATTCATACATCATCACCAGATCATCTCCCTTCACCTCCTTCACCTCCATCCCACATTGATCCTTCTTCTTCACCTTATTATGACCCTTCATCACCATCCCACCATGATTCTGAGTCACCTAGCAGGGATGAGGACATTGAGGCAAAATGGGCTAGTTTGGTTAAGGTTGAGCCATTGCCCAAAACCTACCAGAGAGGTTATAGGCATGTATTTTCTTCACTTAGAGTGAAAGGGGCCATGCCTTCTTCATCAACACAGCAAGTGGATAAAGGTAAGGAAAAAGTGATAGAGCCAACCATTCATGATGATTAGGACAATCATGAAACAAAGCATGAATTTCAGTTGGTCGACCTCGATGAGGAGGATAAAAAAAAAATCATAAATGCAGTAATCAAAGGTAAAGAGGCTAAGATTAGTGAGCTCCAAGCTAGTCTTGAGAGGTATAAATATGTGATTCACTTTCTTGAGCATGAAAATGAGCAGTGGAAGACCAAACACACCATTAATGAGGTGAGATGCATCAAAGCACAAAAAAAGGCAGAGAAGGCTAAAGCCTTACTTGAAGAGACATTAGAGAATTTTGGTGAACCTGATGATGATGAGGATCAACCTCCAAGACAGAGACCTAGGACTACAAGGCTAAAAAGAGCTCTAGCCCTAGAGAGACAAAGGGAAGCTGAGCTAGTAGACCAACTTACCCTAAATGAATAGCTTGCCCTAGAAATCAGTGAGAACAAGGAACCATGGCTTGATAGAGCCAATATAAACTTGGAAAAGCTGTTAGAGAAGGAAAACAAGGATAATGAATTGTTGAGGAAAAATGTCAAACTTCAAGCCCAGAAAGAGAGAATTGCATTGGCCAAACTCAAAAGAGAGAATGCCAAAATTGAAGACTTGACTAAGCAAGAAGAAAAAAGGAGGCTAGATATACTTGTTGAGGTGACACTCCATACATCAAACACATGATCAAAAAATATCCCACCAATTTTGACAAAGTTTTGGCAAATTTAACATGTTGGTACATTTCTATGTTTTTAAGGGTATTTTTTGCATAGTAAAATTTCCAAAAGCGCAACACCTTGGACGCTATGCTCTTTTTTGAGGCATCTAATGGAAAAATGGCCACCACCAGCAGATTCATAATGATGAGAAAATAAAAACTGTGCATTTTATAAGATTTTGGAGGATAACTGGTCACTGAAAAAGACAAAAAACTATCAAAAAACCATGTTTCTGCCTCAATTTTTCCTTGGTCGCTACGCATTTACCAGTCTTGGGAGAAGTGATTTTTGATAGGAAAATTGGATTCATTTTGCAAAATGAAGGTAGCTATGGAAATTATAATTGAATGGATTTCCAACAAGCCATGTTGGAGAAAATTTTGACACCCTGAAGGCACCCAAATTCAGACTTGAATAGAGAGGATGTGTTTGACAAGAAAAGGGCGAGTTTGGCAGTCTTATGAAATTTTCTAAGTTTCACTCCAGTTTTTTTTTTTTTAATCTTGGGAAATTTTGAATTTACCTATTTAAATGATGAATATGAATGTAATTATAATTTTTTTACTATTTACTAGGGTAAATACATTAGGTAAATCAAGAAAATGAGGTGTAATGAATCAGTTCACTTGAGATAGGAATGAGTCATTTTGACCATCCTATACCCTAGCTATCAGTTCATATTTTTGTGTAATATCTTCCTCAGCTCATGGATTCGACCCCTGAGGATGAGTGAAGGAGGTTTTAGTGTCTATTTAGCTTAGTTATTCACATTATTCAAGGGTTTGAAGTTGGAATCAGTTTGATTTTGCTAGTTGATCAAGGGAACTTGTACTTAGTTTTAGCCAAGCTAATAAAGAGGAGTTGCAACTACATTTATGGGATACATGTGGTATTTAATGTATTTCATATTTTCTTCTTTAGTATCATGTTTTTGAATGTACTATTCATATTTTAATTTCTATGTTATGATCTTTTACAAGTTAGAAATTTAGAATACATGTTTTCCATGCTCTGTTTTGGGTAACTGATCATATTTTGTTCATTATCTTTTGTCTGAGATAAATATATATTTTATGCTTTTCTCATCCTTATTACAGTTTCAAAACCATTCCACAACCATTTCCTTCAAGTTATTGGCATTGTACCTACCTTGCCCCATTGATCCTTGCAACCCTAACTCATTTTCCCTGAACTGGCTTTCCTTGACCTAATTCCTTTATCCACTGATTTCCCCAACCAAATCAGATAAAAACAACCCCTTGCACTCTATACCTAGCCTAAAACCCTAATTTCTCAATCCCTCATGGTTGTGACCCTTTTGGAGAGAGCCCTCTCCATCTTGATAGGGCTAGCTATCAAGTCAAATGCTTGGTTTGTGGTTACCTCTGTTGGGATTCCTTCCTCATCCTTGTGAATCTGGTGGAGTGATAACAATCTACATAATTTCTTTGCACCGGATTTGTATACCTTTCTCCTTCTATAGGGTATAGGGGAGCACCACCCATGTCCCATTGCTTTTAAACACCATTCTCTTACACTTGAGGTTAATAATAGCATGCCCGTCAAAGACATAGTCTAGACCTAGCAGCGCAGGATACGGATTTGCATCATCAAAAATTTCAATGAATTCAAAGTCAGCAAACACTTTGACTCCTTAAATGTCAACTACTACCCTAGAGAGCCTGCCTATTTGGATAATCTTCTGCTAGTTAGCCATGCATAGTTGAATTGAATACCATTCCAGCTTAGGTTCTCCCATTTTCGGCCATGTTGTTTTAGGTAAGACATTTTCATTGGATCCCATATCCAGAATAACTTGATCCAACTCAAAGTATCCTATCTGAGTGGTTAAGTGCATCTCTCATCTAGTTATTCCTTTATTCTTGTGGATTTTTCTTACAACCCTTTGTTCAATCTGAGGTTGATCTTTCTCGGTGCAGTTATCAATTAATGTTTAAAGGTTTTCAACTACCTTCTTATTGTGAAAAATCTTGATAAAAGAATGTAGGAACAATTTCAACTGAGTTGGATCAGTCTCATCTGTGACATTCACAATAGGACTAGTCAGTGCTTTTGATGTCGATGCACCAGGGTCCATAAAATTATCCTTAGCTTCAGTAAAAGTATCCTTCGCCCATTGCAAGTTAAATCATTCCTTCTTCTCAGGGGATTTTTGAACCTAGACATCTGTAACAGGTTGTTTTCTTGCTTATTTGTCTTCACCAGTTGTTGCACCACTTCTGATCACAATATTAACAATAGGCTCTTCATTGTGCGGGTCTGCCCTCATCATCTAAATGTTTTGTGTAGGTGTTTGAGTCTTATTTTCTTGCATTTTCACAAGCAACACAAGGAAATATTCAATTATGTGGTCGAACTACCGAAAATACCTACAAGATGGGTGCGTCGGGTTCTAGCAGATAATATGGCCTCTTCCATGACTAGATCCTCCTCATTTTCCATGTTCTCGGCCCTAAAATCCCCCTCACCTAGAGGGCGACGCAGGAAAATCTAGACCTATAACTTTCGAATGTATCCTATAATAAGCAGCTTGTCCAATCATTAGGTCAAAATTGAAATAGTTCTTATCATCATGGCCTATAAACCAATAAAATGTGCAATATAACCACTTGGGAGACTGAACATATTTCTCCAACCTGGGATAATAGTTTGTAGGGTGTTGTCTGGCTACTTGACATAGTGAACACCATATTGTAGGGCTCGAACTTGGCCCTACCCCTGGAGGATTGATTGTAGTCTGTCCTCCAACTGTTAGATATTCTCCATATACTGGGCATTGTTCCTTGTAGTGTCCTTCAGCTTTGCAGCAAACACACTATACCTCTGTGTGCATGTCCTTCCCATTTTCCTTCTGCAAAATTTTTAGTTCTAAGTGTAGGGTAGCGAACTGGCCCTGAATCTACTGAACCCAAATATGTGTTTCCTAAACTGGAAAGGCTTCTAGTTTCATCGCGATATCCAAAGATTTAGCCTAGGTTGCAATATTTTTCTCAGATAATGGCAAGGCATGGATGCTGTAACATCATTGAAATGAACCATTCCTTATGTTGATCATCACTAATGGTGAAGCCTTCATCCTTGATAATGAATTTTAACTGTTGATATGCCTCCCATACAGTTTCCTTTATTTCCTGGTGGGTATCCTTCAATTCGGTAACACATTGCACATATGAATTTGGCTTCCAAAACTTCTCATTCAATGCTTTCTTGAGGTCATCTATCGTCGTATTTGGATTAGCCGCTACATACCTCATGTACCATTCCAGTGCATGCTGTCCTTTTAGATAACCTAAGGTCGATAATTTATGCCAAAGAATCTAAAATATTTGTTGTTTTTGAATATTTGGATGACTAGTGAACAATTTTCTGAAACAGGTGATTTAACTTAGAATGATCCTTGATAAAACAAAAGGTTGTTCTTTAAATAAATATGGTTAATTTGATTTTAAGTGGGATGGATAGAAGAATGTAGAGAAGTATAAATGATTTAATATTAAGATAGAGTATGCTATCATTTATAAGCAGAAATTATGAAAACTATGTTTTCATAATCAACAAAATATTATGTGCAATTAAATTTCAAGAGGAATTTATGATAACATATAGATTTGTAATTTAATCTTTTAATCCAACTACAACTTGACAACGATTAATCGAAAATGAAACTGAGATTCAATTAAATTTCCAATTGGATAACTGTTAATGAATTAAATTATATGAGGAATACATAATGAAAAGTAGAATAGGAATAACTCACAGGAACACAAGCCATATGAAGTAAATCCAAAATCCTTTATTCAATAAAAAATGCTCCAGCTATTACAAATTTGTTTGATAACTAGCTCAAGGGTGAAAAATCGAATACTTCCATGGATGAAGTGTTTAAAGAAATATAAAGTTACAATAAATTCCTGAGTGACAAGGAAAACTATATTTTCTGAAATTTAACAGAAAGAAAAAATAATTCGATCCAAAAGAATGAATCTACATGTCTGGCCCTTATTTAAAGGAAAATTTTTGCTGGGTGGCCACTATTCTGTTGCTGCGTTGGCACAATGACTTGTCTTCTAATCCTGATATTCACAAAGCTTCTCCCACCGCTCCTGGTCTGGAATTGAAACTTTAATAACCCTGTGGTAGATTTCAGCTACCTCAGTATACTTTGCAAAAGTGGGTTTTATAGGGAAAATATGTTTTATCTCATGATGAATAAAACTGATAATTTCAATTGCTTTATAAAATGCTTTGCCTATCATAGAACCTTGAATAGAAGACATGGATGCAGACCTTACTATTTCTTTGAGCTTCTTCATATAATCTTCCCTGGGCATTAGTCTCTCATTTATAACAAACATTGAGGGAAGATGTTTTTTAATCAATGCATCAATTCTTGAGAGAATCTATTGATTGCAACATCAAGAGTGTGACACTTCTTTGTTAATTGCACTACTAAGTTCTTTTTTATCAGAACTTTATTTACCTCAAGAATGGTCTTAGTCCTATCATCTACCCCTAGCTCATCCAGTTCTTAGTTGTCCTTAGACTTTAGAAGCTTTATAATGATGTTGCTTGTATTAGGCATTTCTCTCAGTTGAGTATTTATATCAGAAATTGTCTCATTTGCCTTTTATACTAACCCTTTTTGATCAAATTTGATCTTGATACATGGACAGATTTCATTAATTTCATTAATGATGTTGTTCCAAATAATTTATTTGACATTACCAAGAGTGTAGCCAATAGAAGCTTCAGTGGCTGATTTCTTCCATATTTCTACTTGGTTCTGAGCTCTCTAGAGCTCAGATGCATGGAAAGTGTTAGAATTCTTTTGCTGATCCTCTAGAAGTTTCACTTGGTCCTGTAACTTATTTATTTATTCAGTTTGCAAGGTCATGTTTTGGAGTGTAGTAGCTAACTATTCTGTAGCATCTCCTTTACTGGTGGTAGCAGATATAGCAGGAGGAATAGCTATAATAGGAAGTGCTTCTAAAGGAGTAGCTTGCTTGGCTGGTTTATTTATTTATTTAATCCACTTATCCATCTTTTCTTCCATTTGCTTCAACTGTGTTCTCTCTTCTAAAATGAGCTTCATCATGTCTGCCTTTTCTATCTCTATCTCTTCAATCTCCTTAGCTAAAGGATCTTCTATTGCTGGTAGTTTTAACTGCTTCTTAATGCTGCAATATCTGCATTATTTTTCTTAATCAACTCCTCTGTAGCATTAAAATTTGCAAGATCATAACCCAATTTGATTACCAAATCTTCCAAGGTTTTAATCCTGGTATCTTTTGAAAAACCTGAAACTTTTTCCATGTTGATTTGTGACTGGACATTTGCTAGTGTGACCTGAAATTTAAATAAAGTCATAGTAGTGTTAGTTACAGTGGAGAAAATCATCTCCCCATATTGTTTATGCATCGCCATTTGATCAATGGGATGTATGTCCCTGACATCAAACTCAAGAGATGTCTTCTTATAATCTCATTCTCCTTTGGGATGAGGAACGTGTGCTTGAAGAAATGCCATTAGCATTCTTCCTTTCTCTAAGTCGAAGGATGACAATAGCTTGTTTTGGACACTTGAAGTTTGTTTCCAAAATTGATTGTATCTGTTTATCT
Organism: Pinus albicaulis; assembly: GCA_034641835.2. NCBI lineage: Eukaryota > Viridiplantae > Streptophyta > Pinopsida > Pinales > Pinaceae > Pinus > Pinus albicaulis. Next base: position 37,822,333 of record CM076583.1, read on the forward strand.
TCAAGGCTTCATTTTTTAGTTTGATTTCCTTAAATATGTCCATGGTGCTTTTCCCTAATTCGCTTGAAGTTGATGTACCAGTGTGCATAATCTGCTGCTGCTCTATTGTAGTCATGGACGTGGTAGGAGACTGTGTGGACTTCTCACCTATTAATGAAGACATAAGAGGCTCATAGGAGTCTGCTGCTCTGAATATTTTCTAAGGCTTAATTTGGAATTAAGCTTAGCCTTCTTTTTGTACATGATTTTAAATCCCTTACTAAAGATATCTGTCTGTGAAGGGGATCCTTCTTCTCTATTCCTTTTGGATGTTTTCTCTTAATTTGTAGGAGTCTACATTGCTGATGAAGAAAATTTCTGTTCTTCTACCTCGTGTAATCTATTCTCTATCCACTCTGGCTGGTTCTTGTACTTCTCTATTTCTGGCCTTGGTGTGTGAAAATAAGGAGTAGATTTGGTTTCTACCCTTAATTTGGAAACTATCCCTAATGGGTCATATGACCAAGTGAAGCTAAGATCAAACTGCATTTTCTTCAATAATTGGCCTGCCTCTGCTCCTACTTTCCTGTTGTTAAATATGAATGGGCCAACCTGCATTTTTAGCTTAAACTGAGACTTTTTCTTGGCAGCAACAAAATGGACCTGATCCATGTTGATAATTTGTTTGATAAATTCTAAGGCAAAATTCCTCATTGGGAGGAATTTTGGCAATTTATATGGTTGCAGCTCACATCCAAAAAATCTTATTTATGTGTAGTTTTCATATAAGTACCAATCATCTGTTTGTACCTATTTTGATAGCTGAAAAATATTTTGGATTTATTCACTAATTATTGGTTCTTCTCTACTATTTATAAGACCAATGGATGGGTGAACAAACATCTCAATGAGTTTTTTATATGTGAACTCATTATGATCTTTCATAACCAGGGTGGTCCAGAAAATGACCAACTTCTAGTCTCCTTTCTCATTCAGTTTCTGCAATGACAATTTCATGTTGTCTCCTTGAAAGTATATGAACATGTAGAATAAGATAGAGGTATATTTAAATACCTCCTCTGTGTTGAAATTGAACAACTATTGATGAATAGAATCTGCAAGGAAATGACTGAAATTGAACACAATTTAAGGTTTGGCATCATTGGAAAAGATTAATAAAAATCATATAATGGCCTCATCTACATATTGATCAGAGTAGTATCCAAGAAGGTAAGATATAAGAGTGGTTATCTGCTTGGTTCTCTCAGGGAATAGGAATGAAGGATAAGGAGGATTTTTCTTAGGAAATGAAGCATCTTGTGCTAGGAATAATTCTAGCATTTGGGTTCTCTTAGCAAGGTCTAATTTATGGTATATTTCAACCAGAGCTTCATGATAAAATGGGGTACCATTGTTGACTGTGGGGGCTAACATAATTTTATCAATAGCCTGAGGGGTTATGTTAAACAAAACTTGTCCATTAGAATTGGTTATGGCCCTCTGCATTGGAAAACATGAGGCATGTCATTTCCTAATGAAATTGGGAGTGCTGTGGGTAGGAGGAAAGATATAACGAGGTAGGTTTGACTCTTAGAGATGGATTTCATCTGATTTCTCAATCCATTTATCTTCGAGCCAAGAATACATCTTGAGATTATCAATATCAGAAAGTGTTTCATAAATCTTGTAGTCTCTATCAGCCATAGGGACATGATGAAGGTCTACAGGAGGGAAAAACAAATGATTCATGTTTTCCTTAGGTCCTTTATCCTTGGGAGGCATGATGGCTAAGGCTGGGAGTGTAATATGATAGGAATATAGACAATGAACAGAGAAATCATTATAAACATGGAACGAAGAGGATAATTGGAATGAGAAAGCGCTGGAAGCTTGATAATGTCTAGTTTTTGGCGAATAACCTGCAAATAACAACAACGTAACCTGTAAACGGAAATAAGAAGATTTATATAGAAATTTAGGCTTCTTGTTGGTGGCATGGTTAACGGTTAAGTTAATTAAAAGCTTAACGAAATGATAATGGAGATATGACAGTTCAACAGGCGAATGAGATGGTAAATGAGGTGGCAACAACAGAATGATGCGAGAAATCAATGGTCAGATGAGTGGCATAAGAAATCAACTTTCGTTGGGGGGGGGGGGGGGTTGAGCGGTTTATGGTTTTGCGCATGGGGGGTATGAAAGCCTGAGGTGATGCCATGCATAGGCGGGTGGTTTTATTTTAATGTTGAGTTTAGACCCCCCCAGTGATAAGGTTCGGATTGTAAAGGGGGTCCGAAAGGCTGTGAGAGCCATCGGACACCGACAGATGTGAGGAGGATCATCGAATATGTGGGGATATGTGAGGATGGTAGAATGCGATGATGTGGAATGGTGGGGTTGGGATTTATTTAATAAATCATTGGGAATAATATGAAGGGAAATGATTTAGGGAAATGAATTTAAAGGGAATAAATGGCAGGATATATTAATATGGTTTAAAAAATTAAGATAATGTTTAAACCATATAAATCTCTTCTTTTATTTGTGCATTTAGACTAGCAGCCAGTGAAAATTTTAAAACATAAATGAAGCTTTCCTTTTCTTTTTGCTTCCCTAACATTTATTTTGATTTGCCTTCTTTATTTAGGGCATCTAACACCTATCATTTTATTGATATGGATGCCTATAAAACATAATAATTTTCCTAAATTTTTTTAACATTTTCATTCTTTTGCATCCATATCCTACCTTAAAATTTTCAAAATTATTTGACTAATTATGCTCACTTATCAAAACTAGATAATGTTACAATAGTGCACATTCCTAGAATGTAGTAGCGAGATGCGATTCTTGATATCATCATCAGTAATCTGTTGTGCCTTCCACAAAGCCTCTGTGACAAACCATAATTTCTCAGTGTCTTCATTCCTAACACCCTTAAAAATTTTCATAGCCATATCAAATATCGGTGGTGGAGGTGGAGGTGGAGTGTATTGTGAGTTGGACTTGGGAGTGGGGTGGACAGGATCAGAAGCACAACTATGTTATTATCTTCTGTGTGCGAGTCACCTGAAATGATCTGTTGGAATCATGACTGCTATTAGAACAAAACTCGCAGGCCTTAGTCTCCGCTACAATTTCCAAAGTTAAGATCCACGAGAGGCAGTTAGTCCATGTCACGAAACACACAGGAAGAGTTGAACCCAATGTACAACAATATCTCCCCTAACGCGAGTCGAGTGAGTTTCGAACTTGAGACCTATCGCTCTGATACCACTTGTTGGAATTACGATTGACGTTAGAAAAAAACCCGCGGGCCTTAGTCTCTGCTACAATCTCCAGAGTTAGGATCCAAAAGAGGTGGTTAGTCCATGTCGCGAAACACACAGGGAGTGTTGAACCCAATGTCCAACATGATCGCCTCAGATTCATTGTCGTTGTCTGACCTAACTTTGATGGGACTATACAAAAAAATCTCCGTCTGAGACTTCTCTATAAATTTTTCCACTACACGTAGAGCTAGGTTGACCTCTTCTAATCATTCACTCAGTGTGGCTACACAGAGTACCTTTTTCACATAAGTGCATTTTAAGCCACAACTTCAAAGAGCACAAAAACGTACCTCGTGGACCCTTGAAAAACCTTCTTTTAGCTTTAGTGTAGGACACAAAGGTATCAATGTAAAATTCAGTGAAAAATCAGCTCAGAATGTTGTCGATCCAATAGTCTATTGTGCGAGTAATCTTTTTTTGGATTTTTCCAATTGTTGAATGAACTCAGGAGTCCTCCTGGTAATCATGTCGTCCTTCCAATAGGTCTACGTCTTAGTGAACCGAGATAACCACTCATATAGTTTTGCTGCAAAGGATTCAAAGAAGATTTTGTGTTGCTCTGTATAAATGTATCTTTGTTCCCAATCTCCAATAGATAATCACGGGTTTCGGTTCTCTTAGATCACAAACTTGTGCACCTTTTTATCCAACCAATGATGCAATTCGTTCTTAGTTGGATGCCACATCAAATTTCACTCAAATCGATCCCGGTCCTGGAAAAAAAACCATTTGTTGGCTTAAGGGGTCCAGACCCAGGTTCATAGTGTAATTGCGCAACCAACAAAACACTCCAACTTCTATCTCTTTTGGCAATGATCCGCTTGCACAGATCAAAGTCTCACCTGAAGTAGCAATGGGGGGTCCTAGAACCAAGTTTCTTCTCACTCAGGGAGGAATATGATGTGGATCTAACCCTTTCTGATATGATATAATAAATATTGTGATGCTCTAGTGTTCTTAACCCAATTCATATCTAACTTCAACAAAGCCCTTAACTCAGATTCAGTTATCACACAAACACAAATATCTACTCTTATTCTGATTTGCTTAACATAAACCCTTAATATCGCTATACTTCTCGTGAAAACACATATAGCTATTATTATATGATTAACTCAGTAAAATGTGCATCAATTAAAAATAATCATTCAATAGATCTATAAGAAAATCATTAACTTATAAAGCAATAATGCATAAGAAAATGAATCACGCAAGTAAACCAAAGACTTTGCCAAAACTTCTATTTATTAAGCAGATTTTCAAGAATACAATTTCTTTCTCTTGCACACACATCCACAGAGTCCTCACACACAACCCAGGACTTAGGTATTCACGCACAGAACCACATGAGCCTGTCTCTACTCAGACTAATAACAAAAACATGCCCAAAACTGTGTTACATAATCATGAGATATTCTCAAAATTTGATACTTGACTTGAATAATACATGCATTTTATATGACTTAGAGATGCAAATACCCTGGGATCAAACCATGTTTTGAGCCCCATGTTTTACCATTTTTCCTGTTACAAAATGAAGGATATTTGACCCACCCCAAAGCCCCTTGACCTACTCACTGTGCTTTAAACAAATTAACAAAATTAACTCAAGAATCGACCTAGGGGAGCCTAGCCCAATAGTAGAAAATGAAAATTTAGGTTTAAAGCATAACTAGAAAAAGGAACAATTCCATCTCTTTAGAAGAGATAGGCCTAAAGTATAAAATATTAAACATCATAAAGTTATTTGATAAAAGAACATAAAATGAAAAATAAAAAACTTTAATAATTTAATTATAAGAATGAAATAAACTTGACATGAAAAAACATTTTAAAATCAATTGTAAGAAAAATGATGAGGAAAAACATTCACTAAAAAATAAGGTAATTTTTTAAAAGTAACAATAAAGTTACATTTATCTAGTAGAAAATGAAAATTCATATTTAAAGCACTACTAGAAAAAGGAACAATTCCATCTCTTTAGAAGCGATATATGAGTCATGGTTCTCATCCAAATTTTCATGCCATTAGATTGATCTTACATCCTATTATCACAAAATTAGACCTGACAGGTTGCTAATCAAATCAATCTCATGTAACTATTTCAAACCAATATTTTGATTGAGGCTTAGCCTCCTCAACCTGAGAGGGCTCTCTCAAGGGTTAATGATTTTTGATAGAAATATAGATGGCTAACTCTATGTGGGGTAATAAGCATATAAATGATAGATGTTGGTTTCAAATCACATCAGCAAGTGCACGTTGGGCTTATGGAGTCAAAATAGTTTCAGTACAACCAAAAAATCTACTTATCATGGAAGTCAAGGCATATGAGAGTTCTAGTCAAGAGATACCCATGTGAAACAGTAAAAAACATAGTTAGTTTGTCTATATAGGAAGTCAGAGCATCAAAGATGAATTTTGAGTAACATACACAAACACCACTTCCATAGGATAGTAATAATATGCAATTAGAACAAGAACACACTAGAACTCTTTATGAATCTCAAGTTGGCTAAGTAGAAATCTCTACATTAGGCTGAAAACCAGTCACTTAAAATAAACACAGTCTCTTGCTAAAAATGTCCAACCTGTTGCTAATTCGACTTCTTGTTCTTTAATATAACATTTATCACATGAGATGATCTCATATTCTTCTAGATACTTCGAATTCCTAACTCTTGACAGCTTGGCTAACCATATGACATGGTATTTATTACAAAAAGACAGCTGCTAATCTAATAAACAATCCTATTACAAATAGGATTCAAACTCCCTATCTCTACTCGTAAAAAACTTATCTAAACTAAGTTACATCATTTTCCAAGTGTATTCCCATATGGTCGAATCTAGATGACAAGCTTCAAAACTTTATGACCATAATGTTGATCTCCATTAAACTAGGAAACTGTCCCCTGTTTTCTAGGCATAGGATCCTTTGTATTCTTGAGACACTCTGACCATCATGAACTCATAACTTCGAGGTTATTTGTTGTTATAAACTGAAGTATCACCTATCCAAAATCCTCTCTAAGTCCTAGCTGTCCAAAACCATCATCAAACTATTAAAAATGAGCTGAAATAGACTGTGCTACGAAAACAACATAGTTTCGTAGCACTTTTCGTAGCGCGGCTCCTTTACCCTTTCTTCTTTAAAATTTTGATTTATTTCCTCCAAGATTATATTACTTATCATTTAATACAACCTCCCTAGCAATTTCAGGTCATAATTGATACCTTTTCCCTTCAAAACGTTATGAGAAAATAGTGAAAAAATATGCTACAACAGTTTCGTAGCGCTTTTTACTCTTTTTACGCTGTTTGCGCTACGAAACTGCTGAGTGAGCAGTTTTAACCAAATTTTTCCAAAATTAAAATTGAAAATGTGCCAAAAACTCAAAATCAACCCGATTCCATTATTTTAAAAACATATCAAGTGAAAAACACAATCATTCCAGCCTTTATGACTTCTTAACTTCTTGCAGATTTCTCCAGTTTTTTTCTTGAAAAATAGGTCTTGAGACAGAGCCTATATTTCCTAATCCATGATGTCATTTGAGAAATTGAAAGGTTTTTGTATAAAATTATGTCTTGAATAAACACCTCTCTTGTGTTTTTGAAATACATCTCCTGTTGTCCAGAGACTTCCTTTGAAAAACATGTGTAAAACAGGAAAACTCTGTTTTTTGAAAATAGGGCTTCAAATAAAGCCTTGTATCTCCCAACTGATAAGACTTGTGAGAAATGTGAGAGAGGTTATTATAGCTGGGGAATTTATGAAGACAAATGTCTTTCATAATTCCAAAATAATTTTGCATTTGGTAAGAAACAGAACTTGAAGTTGACTGATAAACAGTCATGTACATGACAGTTTTGTAACAGCAGTTTCGTAACACATTGTAATTTATCAATTTCTCCCACCTCCTAATGGATTTGAAGAAACTAAGAGAGGCATTTCTAGTTAGGTCTGTTAGGAAGAAAAATATCATTCAGGTTTCCTAAATTCGTTTTCAGTTTCTCCGAAACAGCTTTTGAATTTGACTCCTCAAAACTAGCGCAAATCAAATTTTTTGAACTAGCGGCGCTACAAAAACGTGGATTCTTGGCTAATTGCAGAGTTTTGACTTGAAACTTTATGAAATGACTCCTAAATGGAAATTATGGATTTTTGACAATGAATGGACCTTTAAAATACTTTATTTGAACTTAATGATGACCTTTTGAACTTGTAATAATCTAACCTACCCTTAACCAAATCCTAAAATGACTTCTAAACCATTTTGAAACCATGACCAATTACAAGCATGAATCAATGATTTTTTTTGAAATTTTTTGGGTGATAACAATGGCTCCACTTGGGATAGTGTGCCCCTATGGTACACTAAGAACGGTACACTAAGAACCTGTAGTTCCAGTGCTGCTATCCATTTTCTTGGAATAAAAACTTTGAAATTTTACCAAGTATTCTTCAAAATATTATATCCTTCACCTCGGGCTCAATCTTGATGATCACTACAGAGGAACCAAATCTATACCTATTGAAAAGATGCTCAGTCAACTTTGAGCTTATTCACATACTCCTACCTACCCTATCAGCTGCAATCTCCATTTTTAACTCAAGCAACATGAAACTTCCAATGAAGCCAGTCATTGATCTAATCTGACACTTGAACCTCTTTACTGCGCTTGAACCAAATTAAACATGATGCTGAAATGACCAAGGCAACATGAGATGTAACTGATCTTCAAAATGAAAATATAGCTGGAAATCTGAACTGTAAATATTTTCCATGTAGTCAACTATAGAATCATAGGACACATAATCTATTTGAAGCTTCTCATGACATTATGCAACTTTGGACCACTCATACATGCTTTGATCAACCACATAAGACTTCAGTTGTGTGCTCTCAAACTTCTTTTCAAACTAATTTTCAAAAACAATATATTCTTCCTCAAACTCAAAGGAGAAAGGTGGCAGCACCCTCTCTTTTTTTTCTGGCATAAAAATCATTTGAAAAGACTGATCTTGATCATGAATATTATGGGATTGAATTTTATCTTCTAAAACTTCAATATCTTTTTCATGGTTCTTAGCAACTTTGTTGGAACACCTAATCCTATATGGGTAGGTGTGGAATGCAAAAAGTCACAATGGAGTCCAAGTGACCTTGGAATGTGAAACCAAGAGTCACACCATTTTACTATAAATGTACATCATGTATAATGGAAAAATAAGAGAGTTGCACGCTTATCCTTCATTGTGTGTTGAGTATTTTGTTGTGTGTTTTTATTCTTTCTCATACACCATGTATGTGTTTAACATGGTATCCAAGCTGATACGTTCATAACCAGCTCAACCTTGAGTGAGCCATTTGTGTTTATGGCCTGTGAATATCTGCAAAAATTCTTGGCATTTTTGCAACATTTAGAGGATTTCTACAGCAAAAATTTTGCCGCATTTAGGAATTTGTTTTGAGAAGAGCAGCATTTAGAAATTGGCAGCATTCAGGCATTGGTTTTGAAGAAAAGCAGCACTGTGCATTCTGCAGCACTCAGAGATTTCTGTAGGTTTTCATTCTGAATTTCCATGCAATTTCTGCTGCCCACTTTTAAATTTCTGCATTTTAAAGAGCTACTGGAAAATAGTTTAAAGAGGGCTTCTGAAGATTTTTCTGGGTTTTTTGGTGAAAATTCTGCATTTTTTAAAATCTCTGTTGCTGGAAAAATTAATTTTTGCCCCAGTCTACAAGTTTCTGCAAACTATTCTGCTATGTATTTAGAAAAAATCTGCTGCTGTTTTAAAGTCAGTTTTCTGCTCTACTCTGCTGCTTTGAAGACAAAAATCGTTGTTGCCCTCGCTCATTCTCTGTTGTTTTAATTAATTAAATTTTTTTTTTTTTTTTTTTTTTTACTGTTCAGGCCTTTCGGCCTCTACAACACAATACCCCCATTCGACTCTGCATACACTCCATTCTCTGTAATACGACCCCTCTTCCACACGCCCAAACCCATCCCCCCTTACCTACGCTCTTCCCCTACAACACCTTACACACTCATACCCGCCCCTCTCACGGCGCCCTCTCCCCACTACTCCCTTACGCCCCTACCCTGATCTCCCTTAACCCCTCACGCGGCCCTCGACCTCGCCCTTCTACATACTACTTCGCCCTCCCCTTCTTGGCCTACGACCGTCCCTCCCTACCTACCTGCAAACGCCCCTTAATCGTCCCCACTACACCCTCAGCCTTACAGCCACCCCCTCTCTTTACACACTCCCCCCTCACATTTGAGCCCTCACCTCATGGTTCTCCTCCCCACACACCACACGAACTCTGCCCCTCCCATTCGTTCGACCACCATTTGGTTATCGGCTCTACCCACCTTTCCCAGCACTCAAACCAGCACTCGAGCCCTCCCCCTCACCGTGGCCTACGGGCCCCCCCTCTGCAGCCTCTCACAACTCGACCACGCCCTCCCATACAATACGCTCCTCAGAGCCACGCCCTTATCATTCTGCTTTACCCGCACCCTCACCTTACAGCCCCTACCCGCCCTCCTTACCATGCTTACTTCCCCATATTTCGTTTTTTTTTTTTTTTTTTTAAATTAATACCGCCCTCTCCAATACCGCTCACCCCCCCCACATATAAAATACCGCCCATTTTAAATTCAGCCCCTTTTTAAATTCGATTTTAAATTTTTTTTAATCCCTTTCCCTTTTAATTTCCTCCCCCCACATTTCTTAATTAATTCACCCTCCTTCCAATTTTCAATTAATATTTTTTTTAATTAATTAAAATAAAAAATAATTAAAAAAAAAAAACAGCAGAGAGGGAGAGGAATAAGAGGAAATGAACAACATGAAAGAGGAAATGGCATGTGAGGAAATGGACTGAATACATAGATAAAAGTGCAGATTACATTATATGATTTGTGGCATTGATAGAAGGGTGATTTTTTGCAAGAGATTTACATGTGAAGACGAGTTGTTTGAAGAAGAAAAATCAGCTGCCTCAAAGGCTTCTTGCACATTGTTTTTGTTGCACATTTTTGCAGAAATATTATATTGAACTGACATTGTATTGCTTCTTCATTCATAGTTTCCATCAGTATTTGAGTTGTTGGAAAAATTGTTGATTGTCCTCCATCATTTGAGGAGCAGATTTTGTACTTTGAGATTTCCATAGTTGGAAATTCTTTTGAGTCATTTGTAATTTTTGAAAGGAAGTTGAATCACATTGTAAATGGGTGCATTTTCGGTTGAAGCCGACACCCTTTCATTTTTTGAGCCTAAGTTTTTGAAATGGCTAAAATCAATGAGGCATTAGAGTCGTTGAATAACCTCATTCATTCCAATGTTGATGATATGATAAAAATGAGCACGGATTCTCTTTGTAATATTCAAAGTTGTTTGCAAGATGCACAAGAAAAGATTGAGTTTTTGCAGTTAGAAACTCAGCTTCAGCAATATGAAATTCAGAAAAAGAGTCACCATTATGAACCTGTTTCTGTTCAGAACATTGAGAAGGACTCCCATTAGCAACAAGTTAGTAAAGTTGAAGTTGATTCACATTCAGTTCCTTGTACAAGAGCAGATTTACATGTAGATGCAGCAGTTCAACCTGCACTTCTCAAGCCCATCATCAGACCTTGGGAAGAGCTTGTCCACAACAAGCACAAAACTGGTCTTGGATATGACAAGGATGTGTCCTTTCATATTCCATACTACACCAAACCCATCATATTTTAGAATGCCGGATTCCTATATGACAATTTACCTGCAGCTGCTCCAAATCCTGCTCCGCTTCCACAACAACATCAGATTGTAAAATTCCAACACTGTGATCGAGTTGACTACATGAAAGATCATTGTTTTGATCTTCATCCATGCAAGCACTGTGGTCGGCACACCCATTCTTTAGATAGATGCTTCAGAAACAAGCCTCCTGCAAGAACAAAGATTCATCTTGGATGGATCGCTTCTTGGCAATGGGCATCAACAACCAAGAAGATGTTTAAGAAACATGTCAAAACTTGTTCACGAATATTGAGAAAAATTTTAGTTGAGTTTTCGCCATCATCTCACCTTGTCCCTGACAGGGGGGAAAATGGTGGTCATGTACAAGCTTCGACGACAGATCAAGCGAGCCTGAGCCACAATCTCTCATTCCATGTTCAGAGTTGTAGCCAAAGACATAGCAGTTCAAGTGAGCCTGAGCCACAATTCGTCGTTCCAGATTCAAAGATCTAGCCAGAGACACAGATGCCTTTGGTTGGTGGAAAACCTTAAACCATCATCTTTGGTTGGTGGAAAACCTAAAATCATCACATGTAGTAGACCTCCCTTCTTTTAGGTTGAAGGTCTCCCTTTCATATATGAGGAACACTTCCTCTAGCAGAAGCCTTCAGCTTCTTGCCAGCCTTGGTTGAGTTCCAGGAAATGCTTCAAAGCATTCCAGAGTTGTTGGTAATCCTAAAACCATCACAGGTAGTAGACCTCCCTTCTTTTAGGTTGAAGGTCTCCCTTTTTTATGAGGGACAATTTCTCTAGCAGAAGCCTTCAGCTTCTTGCCAGTTTTGGAAGAGTTCCGGGAACTACAACAAGTATTGCGTTCTAGTGTTTGTGGTCATCCTAAAACCACCTCTTTTTTCCAACATTTCAGAGAGTTGATTCAGCCCAAGTGTTGCCATGTATACTTTGCAGATTTGTATTACAACTCTTTTCTTGGACTCACACATACCCCTTCGGATTAAGGGGGGATGTTGGAACACCTAATCCTCTATGGGTAGGTGTGGAATGCGAAAATTCACAATGGAGTCCAAGTGACCTTGGAATGTGAAACCAAAAGTCACACCATTGTACTATAAATGAACATTATGTATAATGGAAAAATAAGAGAGCTGCATGCTTATCCTTCATTGTGTGTTGAGTCTTTTGTTGTGTGTGTTTATTCTTTCTCATACACCATGTATTTGTTTAGCATGGTGTTTAACAAACTTCATCCACAAATTTAATCTTAACTTCTGACTTGCACTCAAATGATTTCATATTAGAAGACAAGAATAAAGAAATTTTTTCACCTACTTATTCATTTTTTTTATCATCATTTGATGTAGGATGATGCAAGAAATGACATGAAGAATCAAATTTTTCTTGTACCTGAGGATTGTAGCAAGCATTTTACAATATTTCCTCTTGTTGTTTGAAATGATTCTCATACTCCCGATGATCAAAAGACTGACAAGTTTGCTGAAAATTTTCATCAAACTCAGAGGATGTAACATGATTATCATAAATAAACTCCTACTAGGTTTCAATTTCATCCAAGAGAGAGGATATCCTTTCGTCTTGGTGATGAAAGGTGTCGTCATGAAGGGCCTCTAAAATTTCCTCATCCATGAACTCATCATCTTCATAACAATTCTCCAAATATTCAATAAAACTCACAGAGTGTTTACAAAAACCTTTGACCAGCAATAATGAGGGATGACACTCTTTATACATCTCAAAAAATGCAACATGGAAATCGGCAAGAGAATATAATGAACCATTTGGCAAGATTTCATACCAAGACCATGCTTTTCCTTCTAAAGTGGCCATAAAAATCTTCATGAGACAATCCTTAGGGAACTGAACCGTAAGACTGTGTACATGCATTTGGAATCTAACCAAACAAAGAGCAACATTTTCTTTCTTTTCATCTTTGAGTATAGGAAGATCACTTAACCATTCAACCTTTGGCATAGGATTTGGAAAACCATGGATGTGAGACGGATTCATAGGGCCATACCTGGCATTTATTCTTGTAATGGAACTCATTCTAAAACTTCATCAAGCTACTGATATTCAAGCAGTGGAGTCACCTTCCAATTCATTATTTGATGTGTGGAGTTGCCAAGGTAGATACAACCTCGAAAAGCTTCCTGAGCTTCTGCTACCTTTAGAAGTCCAGCTTCAAAAACTCGAGAAAGTATAATATTTTGACCCCTGGAAGACGCACCAAAATATTATCACAAAATTAGACCCGATAGGCTTCTAATCAAATCAATCTCATGTAACTGTTTCAAACCAATATTTTGATTGAGGCTTAGCCTCCTCAACCTGAGAGGGCTCTCTCAAGGGTTAATGATTTTTGATAGAAATATGGATGGCTAACTCTATGTGGGGTAATAAGCATATAAATGATAGATATTGGTTGAAAATCACATCAACAAGTGGACATTGGGCTTATGGAGTCAAAATAGTTTCAGTACAACCAAACAATATACTTAGCATGGAATTCAAGGCATATGAGAGTTCTAGTCAAGAGATACACATGTGAAACAGTGAAAAGCACAATCAGTTTGTCTATATAGGAAGTTAGAGCATTACAGATGAATTCTGAGTAACATAAAAAAAACCACTACCATAGGATAGTAATAAGATTCAATTAGAACAAAAACACACAAGAACTCTTTATGAATCTCAAGTTGGCTAAGTAGAAATCTCTGCATTAGGCTGAAAACCAGTCACTTACAATAAACACAGTCTCTTGCTAAAAATGTCCAACCTTTTTCTAATTCGACTTATTGATATTTAATAGACCATTTACCACATGATATGATCTCATCTTCTGATAGATACTTCGAATTCCTAACTGTTGACACCTTGCCTAACCATATGACATGGTATTTATTACAAAAAGACAACTGCTAATCTAATAAACAATCCTATTACAAATAAGATTCAAACTCCTTATCTCTACTCATACCAAACTTATCTAAACTAAGTTACATCACTTGCCAATTTTATTCCCATATGGTCGAATCCAGATGATAAGCTTAAAAAATTTATGACCATAATGTTGATCTCCATTAAACTAGGAAACTGTCCACTGTTTTCTAGGCATAGGGTCCTTTGTATTCTTGAGACACTATGACCATCATGAACTCATCACTTAGAGGTTAATTGTTGTTATAAACTGAAGTAACACCTATCCAAAATCCTCCCTAAGTCCCAGATTTCCAAAACCATCATCAAACTATTCAAAATGAGCTGAAATAGTATGTGCTACGAAAACAACACAGTTTCATAGCGCTTTTCGTAGCGCAGCTCCTTTACCTTTTATTATTCAAAATTTTGATTTCTTTCCTCTAGGATTATCTTTATTATCATTTAATACAAACTCCTTAGCAATTTCAGGTCATAATTCATATTTTTTCCCTTCAAAAAGTTATGAGAAAGAGTGAAAAATGCTGCTACAGCAGTTTCGTAGCACTTTTCACTCTTTTTACACTGTTTGCGCTACAAAATTGTTGAGTGAGCAGTTTTATCCAAATTTTTCCAAAATTAAAATTGAAAATGTGCCAGAAACTCAAAATCAAACTGATTCCATCATTTTAAAAACATATCAAGTGAAAAACACAATCATTCCAGCCTTTATGACTTCTTAACTTCTTGTAGATTTCTCCTATTTTTTTCCTGAAACATAGGTCTTGAGACAGAGCCCATATCTCCTAATCCATGATGTAGTTTGAGAAACTGAAGGAGGTTTTTATAGACCATTAGGTCTTGAATAAAAAAATCTCTTGGGTTTTTGAAATACATCTCCTGCTATCCAGAAACGACCTTTTAAAAACATGTGTAAAACAAGAAAAATCTGTTTTCTGAAAATAGGGCTTCAAAGAAAGCCTTGTATCTCCCAACTGATAACACTTGTGAGAAATGTGAGAGATGTTATTTTATATAGTTCTTTTATGAAGACAAACCTCTTTCCTAATTCCAAAACAATTTTTCATTTGGCTAGCAACTGAACTTAAACTTGATTGCTAAACAGTCATGTATAGGATAGTTTTGTAACAACAATTTCGTAGCGCATTTTAACTTATCAATTTATCTCACCTCCTAATTAATTTGAAGAAAAAGAGAGAGGTTTTTGTAGCTAGGTGTCTTAGGAAGAAAAGCCTCTTTCAAGTTTCCTAAATTCGTTTTCAGTTGCTCAGAAACCTCCTTGGAAGTGGACTGCTCAAAACTAGAAAACAGAGTTTTTGCTTCATAACTTTTAGTAGTTTCGTAGCCCAAATCAAATTTTTTGAACTAGCGGCGCTATGAGGACATGGATTCTTGGCTAATTGGAGATTTTTGACCTGAAAATTTATGGAATGACTCCTAAATGGAAATTATGGATTTTTGACAATGAATGGACCTTTAAAAGACTTTATTTGAACTTAATGATGACCTTTGAACTTGTAATAATCTAACCTACCCTTAACAAAATCCTAAAATGAATTCTAAACCATTTTGAAACCATGACCAAAAACAAGCATGACTCAATGATGTTTTTTGAAATTTTTTGGGTGATAACACGTCCATTTGAGGAAAATGTTAGTGTCAGTATTTTCATACTGCCATCAGTGATAAAAAATACTCTTTTCATATCATTTTAGGAGTCCCACTCAAATTTTTTTTATCATTCCACTAGGTCATGCAAAAATTTAGTCACTGATGGTAGCCCTAGTCCAAAAACATCACTCTTCCTCAAATTTGATTACTTTCTGGCATAGTTTCATACCTTGCTGACTGTACATCATTCGTAAAGTTAATGTCATCATGCCATAATGTCAGTCATGTAATCTTGAAATTTAGTCCTTCAAGGTATCATTAGGTATTTTAGGGTTTTTCAAAGTTTCACTAGGTCTTTAGGGTTTCCATGATTCAATAAAACTCCATCCCAATGCATAAGACCAACAAGTAAAGGGTGATCCAAAAAAATTCTCTTCACCATGTGAAGATGAATTGTAAAGAAAAATTCTCATTACAACATGTAATTTGGATTTTGCAATGTAATAATTTTTATTTTCACTATGTAATTTTATGTCATTCAAATGTAATAATTTCATGGTTCCCAAGCTGCTAACTCAGAGTTCCCAAAGCATCAAAAATGTCAAATTCAAAGAGTTCTCAAAGTTCCAACAGCCAAATTAGTCAAGTTCCAAAATTCGTGAGTGTTCCTAAACACTTCCCATCACTCCTAGCCCTCAAAATCATCATTTTCCACAAGCACTAAGCCCTAATTTCCTCTCCCATCGAGCCAGGGTTTGCTATGGAATCAGAGACATATGAGAAAATGAGGCATAAGGGAGGTAATTTAAGCAAGTATGAGACCATTTCAACTCATAAACATCATGTCTCGATCATTTTTCAAGAAGTCATTCCAAGGGACAAATTATTTGCCACACACAGGGCCAGATTTTATTCAAACTGTGTTTATAACTATACATAGATTAATTTGACAAATGTGAGAGAGGTTTTTTTCCATCATAGGCCAAGGACGAAAAACCTGATTCCGTTTTTAAACAAGTGTCATGGTTTTGGAGAAATGTTAAAATTTTTGTTTCTACAAGAGGTTTTCTACACTTATAGAGTGACCTTGGTAAAATCAATATTTCTCCCGGATGGAATGTCCAAATGACTTTCTTGATAAATTAAATGACCACTAGACAGAGAGATATTTCCAATGAGCTATTCCAAGCTCAATTTGGAGTTCAGGAAGGTCTCCAAAAGTTTCCTGCAAGAGCAGACTAGATTTTTGCACCCTCATTCTGCACTTTTTGACCAGTCTTGGGAGAATTGGTTTTTGAGGGGGTAAACTTGATCATTTTTAGTGCTTGATAGGTCCATTGTGTATCCAAGAGAGATATACTTCCAACGAGCTATCATGAGCTCAATTTGGAGCTCAGGAAGGCCTCCAAAAGTGTCATGCAAGATGGCACTACGCGCTTGTGCGTTGCGTTGCACGTTTCCTCTTGGTGCTACGCACCTGTATGTTGCGTCATGAATTTCCTCTTGGCACTGCACGCTTGCTTTATGCACTGCACGTTTGCCCAATTTCTACAAAAAGCTCCAAACTTTATGAAAATTTCTTCTAAACTTCAGCAAAGGTTCCCACCTTCTCTTAGCAAGTAAGTAAGACACATTTGTACCTTCCTTTCATTCCTCAAAGAGAAATGTTCATGGTTTTTGAATTTTCATGAAATATTTGAAGTGTTCCTAAGCTACAAACCCTAATTTCATTCCATCTTTCCCAATTTGATTCCCTACCTAGCACTTTAATTCCCTTCCCACATCTTAATTGACCCTATCCTCACCCCCTAGATCATAATCCCCTTTCCCTACGCCCTTTTCCTTTGAAACCCTAAGACATAGGCTACTCATTTGCCTAGGCTCCCAAAATCTCTAACCTATAATAAAATTCCCTATCCTAAATACCTTATCATTACTACTCCCTGTCACCTCCCTCATTTCATAAACTCTTTCCCCATCTCCCTAATTTTTTTCCATCCCATTACCCACTCCCTAAACCTACATTTCACTCCCAATTCATCTCCATAGAGTTTTTAGACCTAGACAAATGAAAAAAAATAGAGAATACATGCAAGAGGAGAAGGATAGGAAATAGGAGGAAGAAATATTAGAGGAGGAAGACAAACAACAGAGACTGACATACAAAGGAGGATGGAAAAACACTACTTCAAGAGACAAAATTGTAAGGGCAAAGCTTAGACAAGACAATGCAAAAATTGAGGCTTTGACCATGAAAGAAGAGAAAAGAGAGTTGGATATAATTACAAAGGCTTCACTCCAAACCTAGACATACCATAAACACTCACTTCACCAATTTTGAAAGTTTTTGGGTTAGTTTTGTAAGGTTCTATCTTTTTATTGTGCTTTTGGACAGTCACGTGACAGAGAAAGTGTCAAACGCGCAATGCCCTTGGCGTTGCACTATTTTTTGAGACATATTTTGACCAAAATACCACCACCATTGGATGTAAAATGGTAAATAAATCTTATAAAACCACTTTTCCAGCCTTGGTTTTCAAAACAAGCAGTTCAAAATGTCAAAAAACTAGCAAAAAATCATGTTTCTACCTCATTTTTGGCCTTGGCACTGCGCACTGAAAAGTATTGGGAGAATCAATTTTTTACTTGTCAAATGAATTCCATTCTGAAAACTAAAGTATTTGGAAAGTATACAGGATAATATTTCCAATGAGCTATCCTGGGCGTAATTTGGACACACGGAAGACACCCAAAATGAGGTTGCAACATGGATGGTGCATTTGATAGTTGTCTAATATTTCTGAGTCTTTGTGCAAATTTGAATTTTTTTATCGTGGGGAATCATGTTTTACCTCTATAAATAAATGATGTAAATGTAAATATCATGTTTTTACTATTACCTAAGGTAAATACATTAGGTTAAAACTCATGATGAGGTGTAATGAATCAATTTGAAAAAAGTTAGGGTTGAATCACTTGGACATCCCTACACTTCAGCTTTCAGCTCAGTTTTTGGTGGAACTACTCCTCCTCTCATGGATTTGACTGGTGAGGTTGGGAGAGGTTGTTTGAGGTCTGTATATTGTACTTTTTGACTCATTTTCAAGGGTTGGAATAAGTTGGATGTTGACATATTGATCAAAGACTTTATTCTAATCATTTTGGCAGGAGCTTAATAAAAATGTTGCAGCTATTTCTTTGGGATACTTGTGGTATGGTTGTCTAGCATTGTTTCTTACCTTGTTTCATTTGTATGAATGTATTGTTGGTCCATTTTCCATTTCATGTCTATTGTATGATCACTTTCAAGTTAGAGAAATAGAATTCTTCTCACATGCTCTGTTTTGGGAAAGTTTTCATAGTCTGTTCATATTTCTCTTAGTTTAGGAAGAATTAATATTTCATGCTTTGCCTAGATCCTCACTTGTTTGATCCATATCACCCTCAAACCCTAATGTGATAGCCTTCCCACCTACCTTTCCCCAGTGTATCTCTGAAACCGTAATCCTATTTTCCCTTACCTAGCCTCTTTGACCTAATTTCCTCATCCAACAACCCAATCAAAACAAATCAAAACCCTATACTTATAGCTAGCCTAAAACCTTCTCATATAGCCCTCTAGGCTGTGATTTTTGTGGAGAGAGCCCTCTCTGAATTGGTAGGGCTAGATACCAAGACAAAATATTGGTCTGTGGTTACCTCTGTTGGGATTTATTTTTCAGCCTCAAAGATCTGGCGGAGTGATAACAAAAACCATAACTATGTTTAGCTATTTTTACATTTTATTTTTGGACTAAGTCAATTTCCCCCCAAAAACTTTGTAGTGGTTAAGAAAAAAACTTTTGTGTTTTTTTAATCATCTTGTTTGAGCAATCTCATCTCTTGAAATAATTGCATTTTTCCAAATTGAAAGTTAAAATTTTATTATAAAACAACATCTACAAGCTCACATAGAATAACAAATATTCAACCAGGCTTCTTTATTTTCGTAATTTCCAATTTCTCAGTGTTTGATAAGATCTCCTCAATCATTATTTTTGAATATGTTATCAATTAGATCCAACCATATAATTGCAGGGGGTTTTACAAGTTTATTTAATTGTTCACTATTTAAATGGTGGTTAACCATAATTTAATGTTTTTTTTTTTTTTTAAATTATTAGCTTCATCACAACTATTTATTGGAAAATGTGTATTTGAATTTGAATATCATGTAAATATATTAGAGTATATTTATTTAACAAAACAGAGTAATATTACAACTAATCTTTCATAACAATGGAAAAGCTAAAAACATTAAAAAGTGGAAAAACCATAGTTTTCTTTAACAAAATATGAAGTCATATACCAATTAATTTTTCAAACTTTAATGTAATGACATACTACATGTGTCAACTTATTAATATTAATATTATGCAAGAGAAGGAAATATTTTAAAATACTTTACAATTTATAATAATATTAACTTTTTATAAATTCATTGATATGTTTGGACGCTCATACGTCCGAAATTCAATGGCTCAAATACAAAACATTGAATTTTCGACATCAAAATTAAATGCCCATGTTATCTCTAAATTGGTGTAGATGGGTTGCTTCACCAGTAAACCTAGAGTAACTATTTCAAACCTACTTCTAGCTGGAAATTAGCCTTTTTAGCCTAAGAGGGCTCTCTCAAAGCTATACAATGATATTGTCTAAATGAAGTTCAACATATGGCTAACTTTGAAATAGTGTTTTAAGCCTTTTTTTATGTAGGTGAGAGATGTGGAGTCAGTGAAAACAACTCAATGACATGGGGACTCTTCTTATGGAAGCTAAGGCATATAGATGTTTTGATGAAAAGATAACATACACAGATACAAAAAAGTCTAATGTTTGAAGCAAGTTAGAGCATGAGATACATTAATTCTAAGTAATCAAACGTCAAAGTACTAAAGATAAAATTGCAGAATACATAAGACAAATACTCAAGAGAACATCAATGAAGCTCAGGTGAAGAAAAGACAATTGCCACTGAATATTACTGAATAAAGTTTTTACAATAGTAGGTCTCAAGTAAACATCAATCAACCCTCTATTTTTCGATAATATACCTATTAATAGGTTTAGGCATCATTACATTTCGTCTACCAACAAGGTTGAGCCTTCGAGTCCTTCTGATGACTTCTAATCTAACCATAAGCAAATTGCATGGAGATAAAACTAACAACTACTAATTTTAGAACTTAGAAACCTAATAGAATTCTACAACCTATTTATTACATCAAAAAACTTTGAAACTGCATATTTACATCGATAAATTCATGTGCTCTAGTGGCACTAACCATGATTAAAACATAATTATTCCCATAAAGTCAACAAACCTATCTTCCTACTTTGTAGGATATGGTCGTGTCATAATGATTGATAAATCCTCCATGATGAGCTGGAAAACTGAATGGCTTTGTCGAAGACCATGTCTCTATCAAAAAATTCACCTGTTGACCTCTGACCTTTCCACGTGGTTGGCTTGTCTCAAAAATACCATCAAAACTTGAAAAATCACCAAAATCTTCTTCGTTGTAGAAACAGGGGACTTTAGGCAAGTCCATCGTGAAAGTTTGTATAACTTTGACTTTGACCATTTCTGTAAATTATCTGCTCCCTTTTCTGATTTGAGGTTGTTTAATGAGTCCAAATAACTAAACACAAACCTTTACCTCCCTTCTTCAAGATAACACATGTGATTTATAGAAAAAAAAATCTATTGCGAGTTCGTTGCGATTTCTGGGCTTCAAGCCCGAGACTTGCTACGAACTTCCCTAATTTGTAGCAGACTTGAAAATTCTGCTTTCCTTCTTCAAAATTTGCTGATGGCTCTGCAAGTGATGATATGAAATGATACAAAAATAACAAAAAGGTAATTTATCCACTTTTTCAAGCTTTAGAAGCTTCAGTCTCGATAGGTTCATCTATGAATGTTATTTTTAAACCTTTTCTCTTGAGCTTTGATTGTATCATCTCCATATGCTCTTCTAGCTCTTTCACTTGGCCTTTAAGTTTCTTTCTCTCTACTTGCAACCAAATATTCCTCTTTCTTGTATGTTTCATTACCCTATGTAGAGGAAGTGTCCTCTTCAAAAATTTCTTTGAATTGGTCAAAGACACATCATAGTGATTGATTTTCTCATTTACCTTTTCTTTGAATTCCTCCATCATTTTTCCGTCTAGCTTGGCTTCGTCCAATTCCAAATTGGTTTCAATAACCTCCTCTTTGGCTTCTCTTAACTGCTCCTTTAAAAGTTTCACTTAAGTTTTTTCAACAACTTTCTTCTTACCTTTCGTCTGCACAATGATTTCTTCTTTTGTTGGAGACAAATCAATGATATCCTCTACCATGGTTTTATTTACTTTGTCTGTTACTTCAATCTTTTTACTAGCCATGACACCTTTGGAAAGTTGCATCCTGGTGAGTGGTTCTCTTGGTTGGAACATAAACCATGCATCTTCTCTTGAGAAATCAAGTTTTTTGGCATTAAGACCCTTCTTTTTCTTCTTGCTTCCTTTGATATCTACAACTTTGACCACTATATTTTCTTCTATTTCTATGGCTTGAAGAATATATTCAAGGTTGCCTTTCCCAAGTGTTTGGCTCCTTGTTATCCTTCCATGACTCTTCTTGACGGGCTTGGAAATGCTATTTGTAGGTGTGGACTATGGAACTTATGTTTCCTGTGCATTCTCTATTTCAACATCCATAGGCTCTACTATGGGCTCTATTTCCTCTTCATTTACACCCTCTACTTCAGCTATAGGTTTATCATTTCTGCTTGAAGGAGTAGCTTTTGATGGTGTCTTATTGGGTGTTAATGTATCTACTTCATAACCACTAAGAAACAAGGATGTGGCCCAGTCTCTATTCATATTTTTCAACTCCTCCAACACCAGTAGCTTAATCAACCCATGATTAAAAATTGAAGTTTCACTACCTTCTGGCCTAGTTTGAACTTTGTCTGACATCTTGCCTAGACTTCTAAATAAGAAAAAATGGAAGGTCTAGAGGTTGCTTACCAGTGAAATGTAGGAAGATCCTAAAATGAAACTGATAAATCACATGGAACCTCCCTTCACATGTGAAGTATTTTTGAATTACAAGAAGTAGTTTGGAGTAGTTTTCCTTAAGGTAGCTCCATCGGATTCCAGATGTCATATCTACTCCAATGTGTTCAGGTTTTTCATGAATGCATCATAGTTCTGTAATTTGAAGTTATTGGCTTTAAACCACTCCTCTCCCATCCTCAGAATTTTTGTGGATTAGCCATTGTTTCAGGTGACACCACAAAACTCAACACACCCATCTTTGATGCAGTGCCCATGAAATTCACTGCAAATTCCTTTGAAACCTGGGCATGAAAACCTTGTAATTTTTAGCAGAACGTCATACACCCAACGTTGTTAAAGGCTTCTACAAAGCTAGGGTCCTCATTAAGCAATTTTAGATTCATGGGCTCATACCTAACAACCGAGCCCCCTTTATTAGTCTTCTTCTGCATGACCATATCTCTTAACACTGTGATGGCATTCTTGATGCTATGACACCTGCAAAGAAAAGAATGGTACAACAAGCAACTTGCAAACAAACTGGACTTCTTAAGGGTGATAACGATAGCTATACAGAGAGGTAGAAGGGAGGATTACAAAAAGCAACTTTCAAGGATGAATTTAAAAGGTAAATTTTGAATATGACATGGATAAGGACAAATGAGAGAGTTTAAGTGAAATTATGAGTGACCACTTATTATTACACATGTTACATGACTCTTATAACTGATCACGTGACCTCAGATTTAAATTTAACCTCTAAAGACTCGACACCTCACCATTTCCTTGATCGGTGTAGAAAAACATGATTTCGTAGCGGTTTCTATTATAATTTTGGCAGATTCTCCATTGACTGGTCAGGTGAGTCCGTAGCGAAAACAACCTGTTTTATGTTAATTTCACTGCGGACTCAAGAAAAGACAAACAAGTGGTCTCAACCAAAATCTAAACCAATGCATGGAGATTTTTGATGGATTTTGATAAATTTGACCATGATGACATGACAAGTGGGGCTCTCTAAACTTAGGATAATGACCCATTCATAAAATTTCATCAATTTCATGAATTAATTTTCCAAGACAATTAAACCTATGCTAAATGACTCTCCTAATCAAAATGAAATTTTATTGGCGATAACAGCCCACACAGAACCTAACAACTCTGATGCTTTGTATGTGTCTACAGGGAACTTCTCCTATAAATTTATCAAAATAATTCCCTACAAGTTCTACAAGGAACTACTTCCCTCTATAAAAATTCTCAAACATGAAAAAAGAAAAAAAAATGTCCCTGCATGCAATTACTTAGCATCTAGAGGTTCCTAGTGAGTCACTTTGATATACTAACCAAGGACCGAAGATAGTATTTAATAGCGTTATTAGCAAAAAAACATATATCCTCTTCCATGAGAATTCAATGTAGTCAAAAGATGATTCCACAAAGTAGACATCATATAACATCATTGAATATGTCGAGAGAGGGAGGTTTCGATTCTTGATCACGACTATTAGTACCTAAAAGAGAAGAAATCTAAAACTCAATTGCATTCTTTTGTGTGTGTGTGTATATATATATATAAAGGAGCATGTATTCCCTTGAAAAGTGAAATATTATGTTATACATATTTTACAATTTATGTTTATGCCAGTTTATGTGGACTCCCTGATGAGATCTTGTTAAGATGAAGGTAACTGCTAGCAGGTTTCCATCACATAGACTTAAAACGTAAAAGTGTAAAAAATGGGATACAGAAGGATTGGATGTACAAAAGGCAAATAGAATTCACCCAACCAACATTAATATATAAATGTACATCCACAATGTTATGATAGAATAAAAGTTTGTGAGAATTTAACAAAGAAAAAGAATGGGATTAAGGAACAATCCCTGTAACGATACAATGAAATGGAAAATGAGATTTAAAAAAGAAGAAGAAGCATAAAGTGGTGCTTATATCTGTGTTCATAGTGTTAGTGATAATCATTTCACTTTTATTTAATAAACCATCAAGAATTAATCACATTAAGCCTAGATTAAATAAAAAATAAAAATATAATTGTGCACGCTAAGCCTAGATTAGAGAACAAAGAAAAAAAAAGAAATGTCCTACTTTGACCATAAAAATTTAAGATGAAATTTGAAGTCATGTATTTTCATTGTCATGTATGTTTAAGGTTACAGTGCAAATAACTTGCATCTGTGGAAGGGGGAGGCGGATTGGACGTAGAGCAGTCACCCAACCAAAATTAATATATGAGTGTACATTCGTGGTGTTATGACAAAATAAAAGTTTATCAAAATTTAAATAATTTAAAAACATGTTTAAAGGAGAATCCCCATAGTGTGGAGATGAAATTAAATGGAATGTAGTGTGGTTTCTTTCTGTTGGATCTATGTCATCAAACTAATTGGCCCCATGGACCGGTAATGAGGCTTTCACAACCCCCGTTCCTATAGTTACAATGTACATACCCGTGTCGAGCATGGTTGCCTGCCCAACCATAGGTTTCTCAAACTTTTTCCTTAGTTTCTTGGTATCGTAGGGTGGAGACCTCAAAGTAGGGGACGTGTTTGCATAGAGAGCATTAACAGACCCTACATTAATTTCATGTGAATCATACCTATGTCTCACTGTATATTGGTATATATATTTTAGATTTGAAGTAGGATATTGGTTTAATTTATTTTGGGTTTTTTTTACATAATCTATAATTTTGGTGGATTATTTACATATTTAGCTAGAAGAATTTGGTTCAGATTGGTCCATTTTCCTAATTCATTGTCAATTGATATTTTTAACACCTAGATTCATGGGGCAAAACACAATCATCAACCAACCTCGAGTGCCCGAAAAAATTCCTCTAGTGGGCCTCGAACTCATCCAGAGCCGAACTCCTCCACCATCGATATCCTTTTGCAGAGAGGTTCTCTAGCCAAGGATATCTGCAAAAAAAAAACCAATTTGAAAAGAAAACTATACCAACAAATTAACATCAACTTGACCTGCTAAACACCAACTTGACCTGTGAAAACAATGTTCAGTAGAAAAGACAAAGAGAAACTTTTCCACGGGCTCATAGAAAAAATATATATAAACAATTTTTTGATTGAAATATTTTTTTGGCCGAAAATATTCTTTGGCCAAAAAAATTGTTAGACCAAAAGAAATATTTCAGCTAAAAAACTAACTAGATGTATTTTCCCTCTATCGGCCGAAAATATGTTGCAGGATGTCGTCAACTTTAACATTCAAATTGTTGGCCCCAAAAAAAAACAAAAATGTTTAATTCGACAAAAAAATGGAAACTTTTGGCCGAAAATGTGCGATGATGAATTTTTCACTGCCAATTCTAAAAAAAGTGTTACCCAACTTCACATTTCTACCCAGGGGAGGGTGAATAATGGTGTTTTCTATTTGAGCAGGGTTGTAGTTTGTCCTCTTGGTTACATAGATTCTAATTAAGCAAGTGACAATTTAGATACATGGTTTACTATACGGTATATATTTGAGCTTGGTTTAGGTCCAATTTCGTGGTCTAATAAGAAGTTGAGAACTATTTGTCTCTCTTCTTGCGAAGCAGAGTATGGGGAAACTAAGGAAATAACTAAAGTGGTTTGGTTATGACTCTTACTGAGCTTGGATGTTTAGAAATCATCTATAGAGTTAATATGTGACAATGAGAGTGTAACTGAACTGTCATATAATCCCATGCATCACTTAAAAACCAAACACTTTAACTTTAATAGTCATTTCATTCGAGATATTTTTACATATGGTATTATTTATTTGGAGTACTATCGTGCAAAAAAATAAGAAACATATATCTTCAACAAATCCATGATGGAGGTGAAGTTTGTGTGACTTTTAAAGTTGTTTGTAATGTAGGAATTTGTGTTAGGAACACAAAACTTAGAGAAGTTGTGGTGTCTAAAGATATCATTATCAAGATCCCACTCGCCTTGAGGAATAATTTACCTGGAGTATTTCCACCTTTAAATAAGCTACATTCCATTTGAATACCATGGGAGAAATAATTGGTTGTTATAAACCTAGAGCCCAAAAACCTCTAGTAACTTAATGGTTTCAAGTTTACTCGAGCCACCCTAACAAGTTGTCATCAAGGGGGATTGTTGATGTAATTTCAGCTTCATTCATAATTGATTCTTCTCCCTAGTCATCATAAAATGGGGAGCATTGAAATGTGTCTCATTGGAAGGTAACGATGTTTAGGTGATGTAAGAAGAAATTGCATTCTTATGTAAAGAATTATATCCCACACTCATGGGGTAAAATTCTATTGTAATAATTTATTATGTATTGAGGTGAAATTACATTTATCCCACATATATTATTAGAATGTAATTCCTCCATATGTCTTTCTATATAATAGAGGTTAAGGAGTCTCACCTAAAGTGATAACATCTTATCTTTTTAAAGGGTTAAGTATTTGAGGATAACTCATTAGTTACTGGAAAATAGACCAAGTAATATGACAATGAACATATTATTAAATAGTTTGATCTTCATATAACAATATATAAATATTTATTATTAATATAAAATTTCAAAAACTTTACAAATATAACTCATCCATAATATTTTCTTCAATGATATATTTGTAAAATTAAAATATTTGAAAAAAAATAATAATGCTAATTCTCTTTTAATAAAATATTTATTTCAATTTAATATTTTCAATAAATATACAAATTTTTTCCCTTAATTATTTTTAATAAAAAAATACGTAATTTATTATTTAAAAAACACCTACTTGAAAATAAAATAATTTTAAATAGAAAAAAACAATTTAAAAATTATTTAAAATGCATTATAATAAAAAAATATTTAAAAAACTCAACATATTAAAAAAAATTAAAAATTAAAAACTAAACATATTTTTAAAAACTTAACTATGTTAAAGCTTTACACATAAACCATATTAATTTTTTTTTAAATATATTAAAACCAAATTAAATAAATAATAATTATAAATTAAATAAATAATAATTAAAATAAAAAATGATTTCGAAACTATATAAAAACAATATTTTTATTAAAAATAATATTTTTAAATTAAATAAATAATAATTATAAATTAAATAAAATATAATTAAAATTTAAAATGATTTCGAAACTATATAAAAAACAATATTTTAATTTGATTTTTTAGAAAAATAAAAATTGAAAAAATACACACTTACAAAGAGTAAGAGGGTGAGGATAACTATCTACATAGCCCACGTCATCTCCATCATCACCCATTCCATCCTCTTCACTTTGCATTGATTTGAATATTCTTACTATGAATGAATATGTTAGGGTATTTTTGGTTAAGAAATGCTTTGCGAAGTGTTTTAAGGTTGATTGGAATATATGTATTAGGATATAATGATATATGCTTTAGTTTATGAATTTTAATGGATAATGTTGTTTTAAATTAATTTAGTTGAATTATATAGTTTAATTCGATAAAAAAAATTATTTTTTTAAATATATTAATATTTAATTTGGTAGAAAATAAATTATAGAGATTAGATGTAGTTAATTTCTATCAATAATAAGAAATGGCTTAATAATAACTCTGAAATATTTAAAGAACAAATGGATAATATTATTAGGATTAGTGCTTTTTGTTGAGAAATTGAGTACTCAAGTCAAGTATCATATAACTTGAATCATAGTCTAAAAAGGATATACATAGAAAACTAAAGTTATGTTGGAAAGGATTTGAAAAACACCCAATATGGAAGATAAATATGATGATTTGGTTGAGGCCACCAAAAATTCTAAGGTGATAAAACATTTGTCTTATAATAAATACATAAATCTCATAATGGTCTATTATTTCCCATTCCCTTTTTCAAGTAGTTGATAGAGATTGATATTATTATGTTGATGCTCTCATTCCCTTTAAGATTGCTTCAACTTCTAAATGTGCCATTATTTTTTTCTTCTAAGTTCAAAGTTTTTTATTAAATAAAAAAGTCACACATGTTAGCTAATACCTTCACATGTTAGCTTGGTATTAGTTTTTTATAAAGCATCTACTGTAGCACCTTTTTGCACATTTTCGGCCTCGGAATGCAGCCCTCGAAGACTTTACGCCTTTAGGCACTAGATTAGTATAGCTTTATGTTAAACTACCAAAAAGAATATAGTAAACAGATCGATGTTATAGGTGACCCTTGAACATCAGATGGACAGAAGTCTTTGAATATTGGATGCATTGTTGTATAAAGTCTAACATTCTTATCACAATGTGGCCTGCAATATATTTTGATTTGTTGGTTTCCAATGTATTTGAATTACAGTTTTGGTTATCGCTTTTTTCAGATGAACCGTGTTGACTTCCTTATGCAGGGATGATAGTGAAGTTGGTATTTTTTTCTTGGAAACTTCCGCGGCCCATTATTTAATGATCAGCTGAAGACTTGGAGATTTGAAAATGAATAGTTAATTCGTGAAGTCATATTAAATTTCCAGTTAGAAATCCTTTTTGGATATTTCTATTGCTCTCACCACGCCAGCGATTGCAACTTTCCAGGTCCCATATCGGATGTGGAAAGTAACAGAATTAATAATTATGCGGTTTCTTAATATTTTTACTCACACATCAATCAAGTTGGCTCGCAGACATGACACAAGTGTGCGTTGACTAGTTAATTTATTTAAATTAATTTAGTTAATCTTATATACTTAGCTTTCATGCTTTATCTTTTTGTTGGTGTTGGGCGCCCATTACGTATTATAAATATAACTGATGCATTATAAATTTTGAAGTAATGAACAATATATTTTACCATTTTTTCAATATTCCCTTTAATTTTTTGGTTTTGCAATATGATCCTTGGGTGTTTTCTATATATTTATATGGTATAGATAAAATATTAATTTTTTTATTGAGAGACTTGTGAGTTGAGATCAAATCATATTTTATTTAAGGAGAAGGTTATGATCTTTTTTCAGCATGAAAAAGGTCTGGTATATATTAATAATAATATATATCAGCATAATGTTTAAAAAGTAAAGTTTTCATATTGTTTCTCAAATATACATTCTTCAAAATCAAGAAAAAAATATTTTCTAAATTTACCCATAACAAAAGCAATTCACTTTTTGTGTCGAAATATATTAGTTTCCCTACATAAAATCATCATCTGTATTATCTTCAATCTCCATCACTATTTGATCTTCAATCATAATGACCTGTTCATTTCATCTCCAGTACGCAGTGCATGTAGCTAATACCTTCCATGGCATATATATACTGTCCACACATACGACAAAATACTGTATGTGATCTCTGTG
The DNA here is from genome assembly GCA_034641835.2 of Pinus albicaulis. Classification (NCBI taxonomy): domain Eukaryota; kingdom Viridiplantae; phylum Streptophyta; class Pinopsida; order Pinales; family Pinaceae; genus Pinus; species Pinus albicaulis. Next base: position 37,852,362 of record CM076583.1, read on the forward strand.
AGTCTCATGCTGCAAAAACTTATATCCGAGGATCAAATTATACATTTATAACATTACTATATCAACAACCCTCCTTGCATTGGTGGTCCAAAAAACATTAGTCTAAAAATACAAACAGTTATCCCATCACTTACTCATTAAAATATGACAATACTGCTCGCCCCTGCCCCCACTGCTTCAAAGAGTTCATAATGCATTTCCCAATGGATCCTTTCAGACCCCTTTTGGACAAACGATCGGCTGTCGAATTCTTCTCACGATAAATATGAGTGAACGAAATGCTGGAGAAAGTACGAGCCAAATCTGAGATCCGTTCAAGCCATGAAGATAGATGTAAGGGTGCCATCTAGTTTTTCTTTATTGAGATAATCGATTAACACTTTTGAATCTCCAAAGATCCAACTGGTGTTAATGTATAGGTGTTTTGTAAACCATAGGAGGCCCCAAATTGCCAACTACTCCGCCCTGGTATTTGAGCCTAGCCCACCATACTAGTGGATTTTGTAATGGCATAATGGGGAGATCATGAGCCAAGCTCCGCAACCACATCTACCATTCTGTGTAGCGCCATCGAAGAAACCCGCAAGAAAATTGATATCATGAGGTCTCATTCTGATCGATAGATCTCTGGGTGGTTTTTGTTGTATTTTCATGCCTTCCCAAATTTGTATCATATGTGACACAATCCGGACCGGCGGAGTGTTCTTATCTTCAAATATTTTATGGTTTCTACTCTTCCATATATTCCAGTGATAAATCATGGGAATGATAAGAAAACATTTACCTTTGTCCAACCACCATTTTGTACACTCTTCTGCTGAATGATAGTTAGAGTCCTGAAAATTGAAATGGTTGCATAATAAGGATCTGACCTCGGTTGAAAAAACACAATTGTAGAATATATGCTGATTGTTCTCATCACCATTCATGCACAGAGTGCATATACCCGGGCCAATCTTGCCCCTTTTCTTAAGGTTCTTCCATGTTAAGTTTTTCTCCTTCCACACACACCACAAGAATATTATAATTTTAATTTGTGTCTTAACCTTCCATATTTTAGTAAACCAACACTCACCATATTGTCCATGTTGAATGTCCATGTTTGCCACATATGTTTCTTTTATAATGACATTTCCTTTGTGTAAGCTGCCTCCCCACACAATCATGTCTCCTTCAATTTTCCTGTTCCAACCCATACCTCTTACCGCTTCTAAATAATTCTTCCAATCATTAGTCATTTGTCCCTGTATCCCTATGTCTTCAGAGTAAAACCATCGCGGGATGCCGTCCTGCCAAGATTTTATGATCTTTGTAAAGTAAAATATCCCTCTCCTATGTAGACATTGTAATACTTGTTCCCCAAGGCCGACGTCCACCGGAAAACCTATGATATTCCTTTCGCCAAACATAATTCTCTATCCATTCCCAAAACTCCATTTTAGGTGATTTCTGAAAGCAGGCCAGATTTTGGTGAAAGTCCTCCATATTTGTGATATTATGTATGTAGAAAGTTGTATTTAGCAGTATTTTTTGTTGGAGATTATTTAACCATCTATTTATATAAAATTAGGGAATGTACTATTTGAGCGAATCTCATAGTTATTAGTTTATGGCATGTAATTTTTAAAAATCGTAAATTATATATATATATATATATATATATATATATATGCCAAACGATATATTATTTGTAAAAATAAGTACATAATATTTTATCAATTGTTATTGATTTATGTTATATGGTTTCTGTTATCTCCGGGAATCAAATCTTCTTTTGTATGAGTGTATGCTAAAAGGAAGCTTGGGTGAGATGCATCATGGAAGTTCGTGGATATTAGATTGGGATATTCGTTACAAAATTTCCAGAGGAGCAGCAGAAGGGCTTTCATATTTACATCACGATTGCATACCACGAATTCTTCATCGAGATATAAATTCCACCAATATTCTACTTCATGATGATTTCGAAGAGAATTTGGGAAACTTTGGTCTCGCTAAGCTGTCAATGTCTCCTTTTGCTATCTCATATGGCTATATTGCTCCTAGTACGTTATTTATGCTCGTGAGTAAATACATATTTACTATTTCTCCTTGAATATGCTATTTTATTTGATGATATTCTACTCCATCAATATTGCTTCCATGCATTGGGCATATACTTTACATTGATTAAGAATATGCTTATTTCTTTGGACTCATTTATGATATTCGTTCATGGCACCACTCTTATTTTTTTATCACAGAAAGAAACCAAGTTAGAGTTAGCAACCAAATTAGGGTTTATGATCTTCATTCACGTTACCATTCATTTGGTTTTTTTTTTACGCACAGGGAAACGAAATTAGGGTTGGAAAGAAAATTAGGATTAGTCTTTTTGTATTAGTAACCTACCCGTAGATTCCCAAAATATGATTATTTAAATCAATGTCACCTTTCTGTACTACTTTCCTACTCATCATTGGCTAAATCCATACATGGAAAACAAGTGGCATGAATTCTTGTTTGAATAAATTCATGTGTTTTATGTTTTCTGATTAATTAAATGTTTGCACAAAGATAGTTGTGTGCCCAAGTTTCATGGAGTGTCCTGCATGCTAGAGACGATCTCTCACTAATAAAAAATGGGAGAGTAAAATATATGACATTGGTATGTGCTCCCATTCTATTTGCTCCCAAACTATTTGCAACTTCATATATCATGTAATTTGGTTTTTGCATTGCATTATGTTGATGGATTATTTAGACCTCTACATAGTATCTTTGGTGCGTACCTAGCAATGCGAAGGAAATTGGGCTCTTGTTATAATTCCTGTGCACCAAAATGAATGGAGAGTTCACCAAAGAAAAGTGAAAGCTTCTACTTGTGTTCCATGGCAGTGAATGTAGCTATAGCATTGATAAAGGTTTTACAAGGTCTCTGCGTAGGTACTAGGGTAATGGACTGTGCATGGAATTCTTTGGGTATATCGAGAAAGACACAAATAGTTGAGACATCGATAAAATATATATAACATTTTATGAATGTGTTGCGTCTACCCGTCACATTGGCCCCCCTCTGTGGTCATTCACAAAGGGGCCATGGCGATAAGTAACACACAACACAAACATTTTTTTATGTAATACTTCACAAATCTTATTCCACACCAAATTGCATTCTATTCCAATTCTCTAATTTCCCTTGAGTTGCAATAAATTTATACCGTAGACAAAAGTTTGGATGAGAACCATTCTAATTTTTTGGAGCTAAGAAATCGGAAAACCATGTGAAGTTGTTTATGAGGCTTAAGTAAGCTCCCCGGTTAATTAGTGATTTGTTTTTCCATTTGAATCCTTCGTAGCTTAGAATTTAGAACAACTATCACATGTGTTTATTGAAATTATGCAAGTTAATATTTTGTTACTATAAAATTCCATGCTTGATCCTTCTAATAGATAAATCTAATTTGAATCTCAAATTGTACCAAGGTGCACAGTTGGAAATCTTGGCACTACACGATGAAAGCTCGTTGCATGCATTTAGTTTCACGTACTTAGTATTTCGTGTTCTTTTGTTGTGTTTTTTCCTAAAATTTCCTTTGTGCTATTGTCTATGTCACATTCATAAGGTTTATTGATGTCTATCCTAGTTTTGTTTTCTTAACTTTGAAACAATAATGGGAGCACATAATCCACTTGTTTCCCATCCAAAATCACAACATGATAAAATTACATAGGGATTCCTTAAATTACAGTAGAGAAGGACACCATTTACAATCGTTTAGGCTTTTGAGCACCCCATGAAATGCATGTTTCTTAATTGTAATATTCCTAAATTAGCATGCAGCTAATTGGAATATTCATTTTTGCTTTTGTCATCTACATAGGTGAATAATAGGGTATGGAGACCCATAAATCTCCTTAGTAGGAATAAAAACACTCCTAATGTGAAAGGAGGTCATCTAAAAGCTGGATTGAAGACCCTTATGTGTGAAAAGGGGATGGAGCATGTAGACTGGGTCAAATTTGACCAAATCAAATAGCGCTCATATGGAAGGAGTGACATTCATTGAGGGACTGTTACACTGAAAACTGTCACCTTGACATTCTGCTGACTGTATGAGCTTATTATTACTCATACTTCCTCCTTTTGCAAGTCTAATATACCAGCTCCTCATATCAAGCTTCAAAATCAGAAGAAAATCCCTAAAATCCCCTAAGAATTGGTATCGCACTTTCTCTATGCATTCCCTGCGGTCCCGCACTACATCTCAGCCTGCATGCAGAATCATACCGCACGTTCTTTGTGTAATGGGTGCGGACCTCTGTAAAACATAAAAAGGCGAGAAAATGAAGATAAAAAGTGAATTCCAGGTGAATTCTAGAAGATTCTAGACGGGAATTTTCGGAATGGATACGCTTTGAAGCTGGTTCATGCATCCCTCTCTTAATGGAGCTAACCCCTTGATGTAAGAAGCTTATCCCTTTGAAGGAGGATTCTATCCCTTCATATTTGGAACTAGAAACCTCCTCTCTTTCACTATAAAAAGAGGCCTTGGGTAGCCTCAAAGGGAGTTCAAGCTTATGAGATTTGAAGTTAAATGTTGTTGAGATTTAGACTTGAGTAACTTAAGACTTTCTGTGAGGTTAAATCACTCATCCTCATTTGCCTTAGTTCAAAGAGTGCAATGCTTGTCAGAGTAAAGGAGATTCCTGCTTCGGACCCCGGGAGGACCTGCACAACATCAAGGCACAGGTTGTAAAGGTTTTCTATCTTTAAAGTTAATACAAATATACTCATTTCTCTCATTAAACTGTCAATTTGGGGTTTATTTCATAAATTCCTTGATCATTATGATAAGTATGATTTATGATAATGTCTATACAGGTGCTGCTTAATCTTTTTCCTTGTTTTTGATTGCAGATATACGAAGGACGTTCTTTCAGTGCACGGGAAGGACTTCAACAAAATCAAGTAAGCAAGCAAAGCGTTGGACATAAGGTAGGCCTTGCACCCGTATAGTGTTTTTATAAATTGCATATGCTTAGAGAGAGATTAGTATAATTGGCTGTTTGTTGCTAGTTACCTTTTGTACTAGAGAGATCGGTCTTGTCCACAAGACGGATTAATCTACACAACAAAATGACGACTCCACTGGGGAAGAACTTGTTTGTTCTTGGTTCTCTTTCATTTTTGACTTGAGAAAAGGTTTCTTTTTCTGGTTTTTGATTGATTCACATCTGTCTGGGTGTTTTAAATTTTTCTGTTTTTGAAAATTTAGAAGTGTTTTGAATTTTTCTATCATTTTTGCTAGGACCGCACTCTGCATAACTGTTACAGTGCGGGCAGTTTCGCACGTTCTTTATAGAATACAGTGCGGGACCGCACCTGTAAATACTGCTTACATGCGGACCCTGTAAAAATTTTGAAAAATTTCTAGGTTTCTTTTTCTGGTTAATTTTTAGATCTTTGGTTTCTGCCCAGACTGGTTATTGTGTCTATCAAGAATTCATTGTTTATGAACTCCAACAGTGTTAGTGTTTTGAATGATTTTCTAGGAGGTTTTTGCCGATTGGATTATTTTTCCTGTTTGGTCTTTGTAGTGATTCAAATTTTTTGACAATTTGCAGTATCTCAGATCACATAAGATCTCTTTTTGTCTCTTGAATCCGACCTCATTGTGAAAACATCCTAGTTTGAGAAATTAAGCCTTTTTGATTTCTTTGCAAATCTTCGAAAAGAACTTGTTTTAAAAGTTTTGAATTTCATTTATTCTTTGAGTGTTTTGAAAAACATATTTTGAGTGTTTTTGATCTGTTTGATAGATTCTTAGTTTGCTGAACAACTAAGAGAAACATTCATAAAAAAAAACTCTAAAAAGCTTTTACTCAACTTAGATTAGTTTTTTAGATTAGTCTTCATAGTTTTGAATAGTTTTAATTTTCGTAGATTTCTTTCGAAAGAGAATTGTTTTGTAGCTTCTTGTTTGGAAAAGAAAATAGTTTTTCTTGTGAGCTTTGATAGTTTAACGAAAAGACAAAATGTTTCTTTCACTTAGTTTTCATGTTTGAAGAAGAAATTTGAAAGTTGCATTATCTAACTCTTCTTTAGATAGAAAATTCATTGAAAGAAAAAAGAATTGAATATCATCATAGGTGCATTTTAGTGTTTTTGGAAGTCGAGTCTTCACATCATTCAAAGTTTCATTTCCGCGCCCATTTGACTTAAGAAACAGCTCTTAAAAGTAACGCTTAAATAAAATTCATCTAGTAATCTTTTTATTTCTAGGGCTCTCATCACCAACATAGCTTAGGCTAGTATCTTGGAGTAGGGATTAATTAACTCTCCAAGGTAGATAAAACAAACAAGTAGATATATCTTGTGGTAGGAAGAATTCCAGTTGTTGCATGTATGCTCTGGGAAGCTCCTCTTAAAGGAGTTAAGCACGAGATCATATCTGAACCAGTGGGGTAATCAATCCTTCCTCATTGGGAACGATAGAAGATATACACGTATTAAAAACGGTAAACCTCAGATAGACCATTGTCGAGGAGCCTGGGGTCACTTGTCGGTAAACCTTGGATTATTTCAAGGAGCCTTCAAGGGGATTGAGCTTTGTTACTCTGCCCTTGCGTGTGTGTCGGATCGTAGACTGTTCCCCCAGGCATATTTGTTTCAGTTGGTAACCTTAGAGGCCATAATCTTTAGGATTCTTTCCTAAGGTGACGGTGGAGGGAAGATCCCACTGTACCTGGAACAGACGTCGACTAGACTCACTTGGACTCTCTGGGGGGTTCTCTTCACTCGAGATGGTTATGTGAAGAAACTTGTGCCAGTTTGTTTCATTAAGCAGGTTGTCGGGGTAACTTCTAGCGATCCAGGTTCACCAAGGGTTAGAAATATCATTACTGAAAATCTTCCTTCTGGACTAATTTCTATAGAAGAACTTACTAATCCAGACGAAGACATATCTCTTCCCAACTCCCCTCAATCGTTAAATCTTAGGGAGCGTGAATCTATTTTCTACAGCCCTATTCGAACTAATCCTTGGTATCTTTCTTTAACTGATTTTTTAGAGAATCCGGGTCTCGCTTTTTATCCACCTCGAGTTCCATTTCATCCTACACCCAGAGGTTACTATCCGTCATCTATTATGGCTGGAGAGTCGTCCATGTTTTCGAAAACGCCTGAATCTTTTTTACATGGTGGTCCTTCTGTTCCTGCGGGATATCAGTCTTTGTCTGGTACTTTCTCAGGAGCAACTCCTCAAACTATCGAAAATGTGTTATCATCTGGTCTTGGTGGACTTAAAATTGAAACGTCGAATGCAGAGCAAGTTTATATGATGTCTGGTAACGTTCCTAATCCTCAAGCTCAAGGCAGTCAGTTTCCTTCTGGGGGTCAACCTCAGGGAACTCAGTTACCGCCTGGGGGGCAACCTCAGGGTAGTCAATTACCGCCTGGGGGGCAACCCCAAGGTAATCAGTTACCACCCGGGGCTCAACCTCAAGGTAGCTTTTTCCCAGGACAAACTGTGGATCAATATTATTTTTGGGGGCAACCCCAAGGACAGTACATACCTCAAGGTTACCAACCTCAAGGACAGTACATTTCTCAAGGTCAACCCCAAACTCAATATGCTCCTCAGGGTCCTCAACAACCCCAACTTCAGTACGTGCCTCAAGGTTATCAACCTCAAGGGCAGTACCCAATGCAAGGTTACCAACAGCCTTCTGGTCAACCATCCGTTCAAGGAGCCGGAACTTTACCTTATTATCAACCCTACGTTCAACCAGGTTTTGGTCCTTACGTTCAACCTTCTATGGGACAATACCCCGGAATGATGGTGTGGGATCCGTCCCAATATCAACAGCCTTTGCAGCCTACTGTGCAGTTACCTTATCAACCTGGTCAGCCATTGGTTTCTGGTTCAACTCAGCAACCTGTTCAGCCAGCTATTCAAACTCCTGCACTTAGTTCAGTTCAGCAGGCTGGGCCTAGTACACCTCAGACTCCGCCCCAAACTGCTGCAACTGCTGCAACGTCTGTTCAACCTGTTACACCTATTTCTGGAGTGTATGTAGCCCCGAGTTCGGCTATCCCTGTATCCGGGCAAATCCCTCAAGTCTCTGTACCTCAGTCAGGGCCTACAGCTCAGACTACAGTTCAGATGCCTGCAGGACAAGCCGGTACAAGTACAGTTGTTACGAGTCAACCTCAGTTTACTTATCAAACGTACCAAGGACAGCCGCAATACGGTCCCTATGTTCAGAATCCAAGCTATCAGCCATACCCTGGTTATACTTATCAACAACCTCAGTATGGTCCGATTCATCCTGGTTATCCGGGAGGTTATACAATACCCAATGCTAATCCGATACCTAGTTATCCTGGGTATCCGCCTCCTGGATCTGCTTTGGCTTCTCAAGGTTTTCGTGACCCTAACCGTCAGTTACCGTTCATCGCAACTTTGGACTTACCATATTTGACGCGCCTTACTAATGATCCTATTTTCTATTATCAGAACTGGCCGTCAATGCCTCATAAGTTGCCCAGTGACATACCAAAATTTGAAGGTAAGTCAGGAGAGGATCCATCAAATCATGTGATGACTTATCACCTTTGGTGTGCATCTAATTCTATTATTGATGATTCGGTTCGCTTACGTCTTTTCCAAAGGACACTCATTGGTCTTGCAGCCAAATGGTACATTGAGTTGCCACGAGGCTCGTTTCATAATTTCAGTCAGTTAGCAACGTCTTTCTTAACTCATTTCCAGTTGCCTGTCAGATACGACAATGGCACATAATTATTAACTTCACTAAAACAATCTACGTCCACGTATATTTCTGATCATATTCATGAGTGGCGACGTAGACGACGTTTGGTGAAGGTTTATATTCCGGATCAAATTTTGGCAGAATGGTTTGTGAAATCATTACTACCTAAGATCACTGAAGATGTAGCTAAGGCCGGTGTTGTTACTGAAGAGCAAGTAATTTCTCAGGCTCAGTACCTTGACCTCGTCTATACGCAGTCAGGTACTTTACATGAAAAAATTCCCGATTTACCCAAACAAGGTCAAATAGCTGCTCCTCCTTCCGGGTCTCATGCCGCTGACGGTATGATTGGTACAGTTAGTTCCAAAAGTAAGAAGAAATCCTCAAAGAATTCTTCTCCAATCATAACTTTACCTGATTCCCCGAAGGGAGAATCCTCTCAATAAGTTTCTGCCGATATTCATGTCGTTGAAACATCTACGGCAAAATCAAAATCCGGTGGTAAAAAGAAGGGGAGGAATAAAAACAAGAAAAATTCGAAAGAGAAAACAGATAGAGAAGAATCCAATGATGAGAAACGTAAACCTCGTTATCCTTGCTTCATTTGTGAACAAAATCACTTCACAAAAGAATGCCCATATCGAGAAGAGGTTACGAAACTCATTAAAGGATCGCAACAACCTGCTGTCTTGAAGGATCCTTTTCCAGTTCAAGATAGTAAGATGATTGGTTCTTCCTCGACCACTTTAGAAGAGCCTATTATGATGATGTCTCATATAAGGGTTGTGACGCGATCACAAGATTACGGTTCTAAGAATCCCGTTGATGGCAAAGAAGGAGAGTCTTCCAATGCCAACGCATCAAATACAACTCCTCCTGTTTCCGGTCCGCTACATATCGAGAAACAAAATCCAGACTTGATAATCAAGCCGCCTGCTAAAGGTGTTCTTCGTAAATCAGCTTTCAATCCACATGCGAGAGCTGCTCAGAATTACAACATTGTTGAAGATTTAGCTATTTCTCCTTCAGCAATGTCGGCTTTGGAAGTGCTGCAATCGTGTCCAGCACAACGTAAATTGTTATTGTCTACCATAGGAGCTGTTGATGTTCAGGATTCTACCTTATAATCTTCGATTTAGAAACTAGTACACCACGTCTTCCTCACCAAATGGCTTTCCAGATTCCAGTGTTAGTAAAAAACAGACCTATTTTTCGGACTGTGATTGATGAGGGAGCTTCAACGTGTATTATGTCGCTTCAGTGTTGGAAATCTCTTGGTTCTCCTACACTTAACCAATCTCCGATGATTCTAAAATCTTTTGATGGTCGAGGTTTTCAACCTTATGGTATTTTGCAGGATTTACCCATAGGGGTTGAAGGGAAAATTGTTAATCTAGATGTGGAAGTGGTTGATGCCCCTCTAGATTACAACCTTCTACCGGGTCGTAGTTGGTCTTATGCTATGACTGCTGTTGTCTCTTCGGTCTTTCGACTTATAAAATTTCCATATCAAGGAAGGATCGTGACAATAGATCAGTTAACTTATTTTTCGTCAGACCCAGCCTCTACAGAAACAATCCAGCATGTTGGAAAAACGGCTATCCCTTATAAGGATGTCGGAGTAGGTTTGGTTAAAGATTCTGGTTTGCTAGGAACTTTTTCCTTTCCTCCTCCTAACGTATCGTCTTCTACCGCAACTATTCATATGATTTCATCAGACACAGTTATGTCTGATGATCCTTGGATTCTACCTTCTGAATCCGACATAGACTCATTTGATGGCGCGATGCCTTTGAGTCCATTTGAAATTGCGTACCAGACTGTACAGTCTTTTTCCAACCCCTTTTCAACCGAAATCGATCCAATGAATGGGATCCAAGAGGAATCGCTTTCTATTTCTAGTTCAGACGCAACGACATTTCCTGAAATTGTTCATACAGATGAGCAAATTCGTGAGTTTTTGTCTGTTGATGATTTACCATGGGAAGATCTCCATCATAGGTCTTCATTCTTACCCGAATTAGATCATTTTGAAAATGATTTCGCTTCAATTTTTACTGCTGAATATGCCAAGGAACCTCAGAATCCATTGAAAAATCCTGATTCTGAATTAAATTTAGAAAATATATCTAGAACGGTTCCAATTGACATTTCAGTAAAGCCAGGAATAATTGAAAACATTCATATAGGTGCTTGTTGTTCAGACGAAGAAATTCAGACTTATAAAGCCCTATTTCAAGAATTCCGTGACGTGTTTGCCTCGTCTTACGAAGAAATGCCAGGAATTGATCCATCGATCGTAGTACATGAAATTAAGACTTACCCGGATGCTAAACCTGTTCGTCAACGATTACGTCAAATACATCCTAGGAAAGTTGCTGCTATAAAAAATGAAGTTGAAAAATTACTTCGCGCAGGATTTATTTATCCAATTCCCTTAACGGATTGGGTATCGAATATTGTTCCTGTGACTAAAAAACAAGGAACAATAAGAGTATGTATCGATTATAGGGATATTAATCGAGCGTGTCCAAAGGACAATTATCCAACTCCCTATATCGATCAGATAATCGACGATTGTGCTGGAAGTGAACTTTTTTCCTTTATGGATGGTTTTTCCGGCTACAATCAAATAAACATACTCCCTGCAGATCAACCTAAAACAGCTTTCATTTGTCCATGGGGAACGTTTGCCTATTGTAAACTACCTTTTGGACTTAAGAACGCTGGAGCAACTTTTCAATGGGCTATGTCTTATGCGTTTCATGATATTAAGCACATTGTTCAACCATATCTTGATGATTTACCTGCTCATTCATTACGTAGGGCCGATCATCCCACTCATTTACGAGCAATTTTTATGAGATGTCGGCATTATCGGATAAGGTTAAATCCGCATAAATGTGTTTTCTGCGTAGAATCGGGTCGTTTACTGGGATTTGTTGTCTCGAAATCAGGCATTCGTGTTGATCCTTCGAAGGTCGAAGCTATTGTTAAATTGCCTCCTCCTTCGACATTGCGCCAACTCCAGAGTTTGCAGGGGAAAGTAAACTTTTTACGTAGATTTATTCAGAACTATGCCGAGCTTGCAAAGGGTTTTACCCGGTTGTTGAAACAAGACATTCCGTTCTTTTGGGACGAGGTCGCTGATCGATCTTTTGATGCACTTAAACACGCGTTGACCCATGCACCGTTATTACATCCTCCCAACTACAACCAAGATTACATTCTGTATCTCGCTGCTTCTCATTCCACTATTGGGATGGTACTAGTTCAGGAAGATGAATCTCACAACGAACATGTGATTTATTATCTTAGTCGAAATTTGAATCCGACTGAAATCAAATACACACATGTGGAGAAATTGGCCTTGGCAGCTGTTCAAGTTGTCCAACGTTTTCGACATTACATATTGTTACGTAAAACCACAGTAATTTCTGATTGCAACCCTATGATGTATATTTTGACCAGACAATTGCTAGGGGGCAAGTATTCTAAATGGATAGTTATCCTACAAGAATTTGACTTGGAATTTGAAAAATCCAAGGCAAAGAAGTCTTTGGTTTTTGCGGAACTAATGTGTGATTTCCCCTCTACTGATACTGAAACAGTGGCAGAAGAGTCCATTGTGGACGAATCTTTGTTTCTTATCAGTACGCTTGATCCATGGTATGGGGATATTATTGTATATCTCCAAACCCAATCTTTTCGGCCCGAAATTTCACGAACTCAGCGACGGAAAATACGTTTCCAATCCCAACAATATAATATCATTGGTGATACTCTTTATCGACGAGGAGCGGATTCTGTTTTCCGACGTTGTTTAACTCATGAAGAAGCTGAAAAGGTACTCAATGACGGTCATTCTGGAGCATGTGGCGGTCATATGTCTGGGTATGCCACTGCCCAAAAGATATTGCGTGCAGGTTATTTCTGGCCAACATTATTTAAAGATTGCATTTATGCGGTTCGAAAATGCCACAACTGTCAGATTTTTGATAGAAAAATGCGCGCGCCACCCGCTCCTCTTCACCCTATAATTGCTGTTGGTCCATTTGCAAAATGGGGTATCGATTTTATCACATGTAACCCTCACTCGGCCGGGGGGCATGCCTATATTATTCTCGCCGTAGATTATTTTACGAAATGGGCCGAGGCGATGCCTACATATTCAGCTGACGGCAAGACTGCTGCAACATTCGTGTTCAATCACATAATTGCTAGGTTTGGTGTTCCTCAAGCTATTATTACAGATCATGGAAGTCATTTTCGGAACATCATGATGACTAAATTAACAGAACAACTTGGCCTACGCCACGATAATTCCACTCCATACTATCCACAAGCAAATGGTCTGGTTGAAGCTATTAATAAAGTTTTAGTCACCATGATTAAACGAATCATTGGTATTCACAAGACGAATTGGCATTCCATGTTATTTTCAGCGCTTTGGGCATATCGAACCTCAGTCAAAACATCAACGGGTTTCACTCCTTTTCAACTAGTTTACGGTTTAGAAGCCGTGCTACCAATTGAATGCGAAATACCGTCACTAAAATTAGCCATAGAATTACTTCCAGCTACGTCTGAAGAGGAAAAACGTTTCTTGTACTTGGCCCAATTAGATGAGAATCGACGAAGTGCTGCAATAGCAAACGAGGCTCATGTTAAAAGGATAAAATCTCAGTATGATAGAAATGTGACCCCTCGAAATTTTTCAGAAGGAGACCTAGTTTTACTTTATGATCAAGCTAACGACAAGCTAGGAGCTGGAAAATTCGTGCCTATGTGGCATGGTCCTTACATTGTGAAACGAAAGTTAGCAAAAGGGGCCTATGAGTTAGTAGATTTTGACGGTGTCCCTTTGGATAAACCCAGAAATGGGCTTTATCTAAAGCGATATTACGCTTAAGCAAGGTGTGGAGATTTTTGTTAGTTTAGATTTCTTTACTGCTGGTGTGTTTTATATTAGAAAAGCGTGCCTAGTTTAGAAGTGTGTTTTTATCACTATGACTGCTTATCTGAGTTTTACTCTTGATATTGCAGATGTCGACGTCTCTTCAAACCTACATTGGTTTTGCTGATGGTGCTTGTCGTAGTACACGGAACATTTCTTCCGCAGCTTGGGTTATCTATTCACCCTCTGACAAGTTAGTATCCATGCATGGGGTAAGCCTTGGTCAAACAACAAATAACATTGCCGAGTATAGTGCAGTGATTGAGTTATTGTCTGAATCCATATCATTTGGAATTCGGAGTTTGATTGTAAGGTTGGATTCCGAACTTGTTGTATTACAGCTTAACAGGGTTTATACCATTAGAAATCCAGTGTTATTACGGTTATTTTTAAGAGTTCGTCTCTTGGAACGTGAATTTGATTACATTGAATATCAGCATATTCCAAGACATTTAAATACATTAGCAGATTCAATTGCTTCTAGTATGATAAATAGACATTTTCAATAATTAAAAGCAGTAAAACAAAAAACATTCATTCATGTACGCAGATAGCCGTCAAAATAGTGATATATATATCATAGGAGTGTGTTCAAAAAATATACATCGTCTTCGATCATAGGTTGGAAACACCTTATGATCGGCAAAAATGATAACACAAAAGTACAAAAATGATTCTACATGATCATCTCATCACTGATGATGATCTCGATAGGAAACAACTGCTCGAGCCACCCTGCATAGGAACCTCCTGAAAGGTCCTGGGACTCCAATCACATATCTTTGTAGCCTGAGAGGGATGTCATCTATGCTCGTCTCTGGTATATCTAGAGTCACGTGTTCTAGATGATGTTCCAAATCAGTCAAAATTTCTACTGATTGGTCTGCTGGGGCTGGTGCGGGCGCAACTGGTTGTCTCCTCTCGAAAGGTTGGAGATGAGCTGGTCGTTGTGGACCCACATCTGTATTCAAAAAACTTTTGGTTATTAGTTTTCTAAGACGATAAAAAACTAAAAAATTAGAATTTAGCAAATGTTGAAAAATGTTTTACCTGAATCGTCCCACTGTTCCCCTGCAGGGAGAGACATCTCTCTATCTCCGCGGAAATCTATCCCTGCATACGGAAAATCCTCTATCGTAAAAATTTGGCGATCCAGCCAATGAAAATATGAAACAGGGAATCGTACAATCTCAGTGCCCTCGATAGCATGACGAGCCATCAGCGCAGACCAGCGAACCATTCTTGGTTCTCGAGGTCGACCGGCATCAACTGAAATACTCTGTGGAGCTAACTGAGGAATCCTCTCCAAAGCAAAAGAAACGACAATGGAACCATATCCAAAGTTTTTTAGTTTCCCGGTTTTTGCTCTGGTAAGTTGGCCTTTTATATTGGCCAACACAGCTTCGCACCAGTTGAAGATGGTGCCGCGAAAACAGTCCACAGCAATGCGCATTTGGGAACCAATAGCTACATGAAGCGCGGCGCTCCCACATAGTTTGGTAACAGTGAATGCTATAACTTTCAGTTCAGGACGGATGATATGTTTTATGTCAATCCGTTTGTCCCGAGGATCTGCCTGATCATTGCAAAATTCGAGTTGAAGACTAGCGACAGTCTGGCCACCTGGCCTAGTCCCAAACAAAGATACATGTTCGCCCCTCTTGGACAAACCAGTCAAAAAGTATATATCCTCTAGCTCAATTTCGAGCCGGTGGCCACCGATGAAGAAACACTAGTCCTCCACATGCCATCTGTCTACCAACCATGTTAAGAGATCCACTTGTGCCCTCATGCCAGAGATGGCCCAGAATTTGTATAAGCAGCATGCTTTTAATGCCCTTTGTGTGGGCAAATGGAGTATTACAGCTTCATCCACTTCCTCATGTTCCCTTTCTCGCCAAATAAGCATCTTGTTAATCCTGCAACACAAAATAAGGCATATTAGAATGATTTCATTTGAAAACTTTTGGCAGAAATTTGAGAAAACCGTGCTTTAAATTTAACCGCGCGGTACCGCACCCGCTCTTTGTAAACAGAGCGTAGCTCCGCACGCGAGGTGTGTGCCGGGTGCGGTACCCTCGATTTTTTCCCGTTCAGAAAAAATCGGGGTCCGCAGGTAACCTGTGTCCCGCCTGCGGACCCCGCGGGCGCAATTTTTGACCAATTTTTACCCTAAAAAATCAAACTAAAGCCTAAAAACGAATTTTAAACAGATGAAAAACAAGATAAGGAGGTCGTGGATTACCTGGGGCTGACGATTTTCGATTCCAACGGTTGAATTTTCCAGAATCTTCACGGGAACTTTTTTATCCAAAAGCTTTTTACTTTTCACTCTGCAACTGAACGGTGAAAATGAAATAGAAAAAGTCCTTTTATAAGTTTTTTCGAATGAATGAATTGTAAATTTATTTATTTTTCACTTTAAAAGGGATATTTTTGAAAGCATTTTTATTTATCTTAAACAGGTATGTGTAATGTTTTGAGTTTTTGTGCAGAAATAGGATTTTTCAGGTGAAATGATCATTTTTCAACAAAGAGCATACTTTTATCACTTTTTCGGACTCTTTCAAAAATTTTACGAAAAAGCGAAACCTTGGAGTCCTCTTTTAAGCCCTTTTCAGACTCTCTAAATATGAAAAGATTGCCGAGTACTTGACTATTCTAACTCGTTAAAGTAAATGAACAGTCGTCCCTTCAGTATAAGTTTACCCCTTTTACGGACTGAAATGGACTATTTACGAAAAAGGTATACGTTGACTAAATACGGTCAATAGAGTTCTTTCCCGCATTATTTTATCCTTTTTCGGGCTCGAGAGACTAAATTTACGAAAAAGAACACCCATGGAGTTTTCTTAAGTTTTTCTTCTGACTCCCTAAAACTGAAAAACACCGAGTTTCTCCTATACTCGACTCGTTAAAACTTAACAGTAAAGGACCTGTTTAATTTTCAACAGGAACGAACCGCTCCTTCTTAGGGTTCGAATTTTAAACTAAGTTGGACTCATCCAAAGGATGAGCTTATAACCAAGCAAATGTTATCCTCCTCAAGCTTGTCAAAAATAAAGAGGTACTTGCCAGAAATGGTGGGGGAAAAGAGAGAAAAATGAGCATGTTTGTTGTATTTTAAAAATTGTCCGAAAACTCAGTCAACCACTCTTGGACACGACACTTATATTCACCTGGGTTGGGAAATCCTTTGCTTAACAGTTAATCAAACCACATTGAAAATTTTCAGCCGGTTTCTGGGTATTAGCTTTGAGTCAATTGTCACCAAGCCATCTGCAGTGTCGTTATGTGTCCAAGAGAATAGTTCAAACAAAACCATTCATCCGCAAAATATCTGTCATCCATCATTGACCATCCCTGAGTCAGTCCTTGCCAACATATTTTCAAAACTTGATCTATGATTTCGTGTTGTGGGCTTGCCTACGACAGATCGCTTTCTATCGACATCAGCACATTATCTAGGAAGTTGATCCAGAAATCGTCAGTAACTTGAAATCTGCATGCCTCAATGGCAGGTTTCTCGCTTTCGACGACAGGTTACATCAATGACCTTCGATCGAATGACTCCGTGACATGTTCGACTTCAGCTCATTCATTCACATTTCATGGATTGTACTGAGTACTTTGAGAGCCATTGACATTACCGGTGGTTTCTCTCACACTTGTTAACAGTTCACATCATTGACTGGTAATCAAGTGGTTTCTACCATGTTCGACTTCAATACATTCATTCACATGGATAGAATCGTACTGGTTCGAGATACGGAAATCAAGACCCTGGATCTAGTTTCCACCATCCAGGCTGCGAGGAATTTTGTTGTCATCTATACAGTAGACTATTGATAAACAGATGGCTGCGTCCATACTGTGTCTACATATATTTGTACTATGATGTATTCAAAATCATTCCTGTATCAGAACGATTTCAGTTAGTTCATAGTTAGTTTTTATCTGAGTATGGGAATGCCTACCTCAGTGATGACATATACATGTATATATTTTTCATTGAATGTTTTTACAGGTACCGACTGGGGTGTCCACAGGATGATCTTTGAAATGATAAAGTACTGCACTCTTCATATATGACAGACTACAGCTTCATCTATTTCAGACTTTTCACTTTAGGGGGCAATTTGTTACACTGAAAACTGTCACCTTGACATTCTGCTGACTGTATGAGCTTATTATTACTCATACTTCCTCCTTTTGCAAGTCCAATATACCAGCTCCTCATGTCAAGCTTCAAAATCAGAAGAAAATCCCTAAAATCCCCTAAGAATTGGTATCGCACTTTCTCTATGCATTCCCTGCGGTCCCGCACCTAAATCTCAGCCTGCATGCGGAACCATACCGCACGTTCTTCGTGTAATGGGTGCGGACCTCTGTAAAACATAAAAAGGCGAGAAAATGAAGATTAAAAAGTGAATTCCAGGTGAATTCTAGAAGATTCTAGACGGGAATTTTCGGAATGGATACGCTTTGAAGCGGGTTCATGCATCCCTCTCTTAATGGAGCTAACCCCTTGATGTAAGGAGCTTATCCCTTTGAAGGAGGATTCTATCCCTTCATATTTGGAACTAGAAACCTCCTCTCCTTCACTATAAAAAGAGGCCTTGGGTAGCCTCAAAGGGAGTTCAAGCTTATGATATTTGAAGTTAAATGCTGTTGAGATTTAGACTTAAGTAACTTAAGACTTTCTGTGAGGTTAAATCACTCATCCTCATTTGTCTTAGTTCAAAGAGTGCAATGCTTGTCAGAGTAAAGGAGATTCCTGCTTCGGACCCCGGGAGGACCTGCACGACATCAAGGCACAGGTTGTAAAGGTTTTCTATCTTTAAAGTTAATACAAATATACTCATTTCTCTCATTAAACTGTCAATTTGTGGTTTATTTCATAAATTCCTTGATCATTATGATAAGCATGATTTATGATAATGTCTATATAGGTGCTGCTTAATCTTTTTCCTTGTTTGTGATTGCAGATATACGAAGGACGTTCTTTCAGTGCACGGGAAGGACTTCAACAAAATCAAGTAAGCAAGCAAAGCATTGGATATAAGGTAGGCCCTGCACCCGTATAGTGTTTTTATAAATTGCATATGCTTAGAGAGAGATTAGTATAATTGGCTGTTTGTTGCTAGTTACCTTTTGTACTAGAGAGATCGGTCTTGTCCGCAAGACGGATTAATCTACACAACAGGGACATCGTAGTTTTTGAGGGAGATTGCATGCATGGAAGTAGTGATTTTAATGAGTGGGGCCAAGGGTGAGGAAGCTCACCACTTATATAAGGAAGGGGATGGCAGCCATGGAGGGGAGGATTGGATTATTATTTTGATGTGGTATGTTAAGACTTGAGGCTCTCTTCAGCTATTTAGCTAAGATTGCAGTGTTGTTTAGCACAGGGTGTTCCAGAGCGGGTGTAATGCTCCTAATTTTTAGCCTCAAGCTAAAATGGAACATTATAGTTGCACATTTTATTTTTTGATTAATAAAATGGGCAAGGAGACACCTTAGCCCACTTCAGATGAAGAAAAAACACTCCTTATGTGAAAGGAGGAAAAATAATCAGCTGAAATAAACACCTAAAGGTGTGAATGGAACCCAGCTCACTTGGTTGAGTCATCTTTGACTAAAGTCAACAGTGCTGCCCAAGGAGGAGAGGCTTCCTAGAGAAGCTGCGCAGTTTTGGAGGGAAGACACTCTCATGAGGGTGGAAACCCTAATTTGTGGGACCATGGTGGAGAAGAGGTTCATTTCTTTATAAGGAGGATATGGCAGCCCATTTGCATACATGTTTTAGAGTTTCAGACTTGGGTTTGCAAAGGACTTGCACATCCGGGCTGTTTAGCAGGATTGTAGTGCTCTTGAGCACTGGGGATGTTCCTTGGTGGGGATCCCCCACCTCTTCCTCATGGGAGGAGAGGATTTGAGCTTCATTTCCTCATTCCATCATTTGGCCAAGATCACTCCTTCAGTTGCAGCGTTATTTCTCTAGCAGGATGGTGTTGTGTTGCTGGGGTAGTAGCAGAGGAACTCATAGAGTCTTTCCTTACTTGCTTTTTCAGTGGAGGAGTGATCTCTTCATTGGAGGAGCTGTAGAGAGGGCTCTTGAACCATATTTCAGATCTGTGGCATCAAGCCATTCATTCACCATCTCCCACTGCGCAGTCACTTGGAGAAACTGTGTTATTCCATGAGGGCAATGTTGAGGGAGATTCTTGTGCTCAGCAGGAGGAGTGCTTTTGAGTAAAAGGGGATTAGCCCCTTTTCCATTGAGGGAATTATCAAAGGAGGGCATCATCATTTCAGATCAGCCATAGCCTCATCTTCATTTGGTTTCAGTTGCAGTGACAATTTGTTTGTCACTATTGTATTTTATCCGGCATTTCTAGCAATCTCCCTAAGATTGGCTAGAAATCCCATATTGAGGCCATTTTCCCCTTTTGGGCCATTTTATTGTATCTTTCAACTACATTATCATTTTTTATGTATTCAGAAGCTGCACCTCTCATAGAGACTACGCATTCACTTCTCTCCGGCATTTTGTGCAGCAGCAACATCTCATGTATTACACTGCTTATTCATTGGAGGTTGGTTCTAAGAGCTTGAGGGCCTTGTTCCTCATGATATTTCTGTACAATATTGCTGATATATTAATACAATTTTTGCTGTAGTATTTACCCTCTCATGATACATTCAGATTTGCAGAGTTTCATATTGATGTTTTTCATATTGTTGTAGCTCACTCTTTGAGTTGATTTGTGATGTACCTAGGGTGGGGAGATCTGTTTAACCCACCTAGATCTATTTGTTTCAACTCTCTTTCTTCATTTAGACTCCATATTATATGCATAAGAGGATCCCAACACTATACAATGTTTTATTTGCAAGTATTTCCTTATACAACATTCCCATGGGAGGCATTGCAGAAATTCCTTGAAGGGAATTATTAGCTTTTGAAAAGTTCTATTGGCAGAGTCTGCTAGTGGGCCAGGTAGCCTCTGGATCTCATCCTTCCTTGTGAAGGTGAAATATCCAGTAAATTCCCCTAATATTCAATCTCTATAATAGTTCAGTGTTGATTGTTAATACTCCTGGAGCTGGAATATTGGAATATCTTAAGATATTCCCGATGGAGCAGAAAGTTCTAGATTTGGAACATTACAACGGGAATCCCACCTTCATCCTCAGGGGACTTCGAGTGCCTACTCAGGAGAGGCATCTGCACTACATTTCCACATTCCGGCATTTGGCCAAGCTACAAATTTCTTCAACATCGCATTTTCTGCTTAGAATTGTGCTATGTTGCAGGGTGCAGTAGTGGAGGATTGAATTGGGTGTTTTCTGAGCTAGTTTTGCAGTGGAGGAAGGTTTCCTTCCATTGGGAGTCCAAAAAAATAAGCCCTAGGGATTTATTGATACATTTGACATTAGGCCACAATTTTTTTATCCCGCACAACGCAATATCAGTCTAGATCTGCGTTATTCTAGGGAGAAGTTGCAGGGATAGTTGCAGTGGATGATTTGGGGAGTGATTTATTTAGTGAAAGGATCAGCCTTGCATCTAGATAGTCTATTGGAGGAGAGCATCTCATTACTACATCATCTCAACCTTATCTTCTCATTTATTGTGTTGCAATGAATCTTTAGCCCTAAGGCTGCAGCTCACATTTGTATATTTTGTGTATTTTACGGAAACCCTCTTGGGTTGTCTTGGAAAGGAGATATAGTGCCTAGATTTGTTTGTATAACATCTATTGAGGCATATATCATTATACATACATCATTGTATGATATCCAGCTGTAGTTATGCATGTTATGACTGCGCTGTAGCAGCTCTCTGACATTTTATATTGTAGCAACATCTCACTTTTGGGAGTGATTGTTTATGGGAGGCTTGTTTCTTCATATCATATGACTTGTGCCTTACTATTTTTTATTGATTTTCTATTCTTATACATAATGTTCTGGCTCCATATTGGTCTCCCTTGTTGATGTGTTGATTTACACTGCTATTTCCAGTTTTGTTTTCATATATTGCTGCTTTCCCCATTTGGGAATATTACAGTGGTATCAGAGCATATTCTTGGCTCAACCTATGGATCTCAGCCATTATGCTATCAGGAGAATAAGAAAAAGGAGAAAGAGATCAGAATTATGGAAGGAATGAGTTTTATCTTATCTCTTTTCAAATCTGCGAGGGACTTCACCCAGGAGGTCAAGCAAAGAAGAATGGAGAGAAGCAATGAAACCACAGTAGGGTTTCAAGATGAGGGAGGTCCATGTACTTCCTATCAGCAGAAAAATAACCAGTATTGCATAGATATCCAAAGAAATATACTATGTCCTTTTCTTTTGAAGAAGAAGATAAAATACATGGAGATGGAGGAAACTTAGACCATGAGATTCTAAGTGAGTATCTTGCAGAATACAAATCTTAGTCAAGAGATTTCAAGGAGAATCTAACTCTCCCACAGTTTATTAAGATCAAATAAGAGAGGAGACCTTGCAACTATAGAAGGAGAAAGCACAATAGTTTTCTATTTTATACCTTTGATGGGTCATCCACATGCAAAAAAAGGGCTTGGGGAATGGAGTTGGATGCATTCTTCCTGCTACATCCAGTAGGAGAGAGAGAAGCTATTGAAATTGCAGTGTTGCACCTTGAGGGTGAAGCAAATATTTGGTGGCTCGGCCATTTGAGTCATGCAAGAGTGACTACACATGAATATTTTACTCAAAGGTTGATCAAGAAGTTTGATATGAAGAAATCAGAGGAGAAGAAACCTTCACCACCACTTGCTGCAAGAGTAATTGCATCAAGAGAAGGAACACTTACACTTTTGCAAAGTGGTCTTGATCTCTTGACATTTAGAGTCCCATGCACTATTCAGGAGATGCATGAAGAGCAGGAGACTTATACCAGCGCTGACACAACCATAGAGGAGCAGCCATCATCATCAGTAATTGGGGAATTCATCACACCGATGGAAGGAACCCTCATAGTAGTACAAGATGTTCCCATGAAAAACGAAGGTATGCAAATGTTTCCACTTTTTTTTATTTCAGCACATCATACGGAAGGTTGTGGGGACATGCCATTGCATGACCTAGGGTCAAGATACATTGCTGATTTGGAGCAGTAGACTATCGTTGCGTAGAGGACCCTTGAGAGGATCAAGGAAGAGATATACATTCATCCTAGTATGTCATTGATGAGTTGTACACAACTCTTGGGGTTGGAGTGTAGATTTTTTGAGGATATGATGAGTATTGTCCTAAAGAATCCAATGTAGAACTATATGTTCAACATTGAGCATGATCATGAGAAAAAAAATACACCAACATGCAGATCAAAAATGTTATCATTTAGTAGTAGTGATGAGTTGGGGGGCCAACCATTATTGGAGCATTCCAATGACCATTCTACATGTCTAGCAGGGGATAGGCAGATGGTTGATTAGATTCATCTTATCTCCCATTGTTATGATGGATCTTTATTGATGAGAACTTCATAGCTCAATGAGAATATTTTGCCTTCAGTATACTTGGATCCTCATGGGTTCAACATGGTCATTGATGAGTGGTCTTCATATGGAGATATCCAGGAGGCTGCACTTCAACATCTCATGAAGTGTAGAGATAGTGATTTGATTTGGGAGGATGGTGTTCTCCATTAGAGGAACACCCATTTGGAACATGAGCGTAGACACTCACCATTGGTTGGATGGGCGATATTGATAAGCAAGAGGCTAGTAAGCCACTTAAAAATCTATGACACATGGCAACAGCAGGCAAGGCTGTGCTTGGTACTCTTGAAAGAGTTTGGTCAGCATGTGACATATCCTACTTCAAAGGGTATGTTGTTGGTTGGGACATGGCATGACATTTGCATCATGGGGTAGCAAGGAGTTTGGTTGCAGTGGGGTGATGTGACATTTTTCATGTCAATCATCATGTTTTCACTCCATGGTCTATATGATGGAGGTGTAAGGAGGCAGCGAGAGCTATTGTTGCTTTGGTTACTCTTGGGAGAGTATGGGATGATTTTCTCCCATACTTTGCATGATATGTCAGAAGACGAGGATGGCATAATCAGGGTGTAGAGGGGCTACCCTTCAACATTGGAGGATCGGGAGGTACTTCCACATACGAAGGAATCTCCCATATGTAGCATCATCATGTTATGTGACTTTGGCATTGGGGATGTAAAAGAGGGAAGTTATGAGATGGTAGGAGCCTTATCACAAATACCAACAACACTGTCACTTGGGAGTATGTATCTATTGATGGAGTGTTCAAAGGGGAGTATGCATCCTTTCGTTTTTCAAACCACTATAAGGGGATTCTCATGGGAGGGTTCATCCATGGATCTCATTTCCAGCCTACTCACAATGCATGGTAAGAATGGTATTTTCATACTTATTGCTCATCCAACAAAATATTTTCATTCTCTTGCCATATATGTATAGTGCATTGCTCCACAAGAGGGCAAGCTTCTATTTTGGCTTCATGGTATTTCTAAGACCAATATCAGTGATGGAGGAAGCCATTTCTTGGATGACTTTGGGCAAGTGTTGTGTTATTCTTGTTATTCTCAGCTGATATATAATGCCATTTACTACTTCCTAGTTGATGAGCAAACATGCACACCTAGCAATTTGTTCAAATTCAACTTGCCACATGATGATCTGAAACATCAGTTAGAAAAACTGTGATGTATCCACTGGAAAAACCATTAGTACCATCTGGAATTACACATAGCACTCAGTATCTTTCTGATTTGGATGCCATATGGTGATGATGTGTTACTCACTTTGTATGGGATGGTTTGGGCTCATGTAATTAGAGAAGGGGTCTTTGGAGATCTAGATTTACTTTTGTCCTTTGAGGGAAACACTATTGCAGCCCAATATCAGCAACATCTCTACACTTTTCATAAGTGGAGAGAGAGATAGCGTGGGGTAGGCCATTTGGTCTATCATGTTAATTTATTCAACCCACCTACTTTACAGGAGCCAAAGGTGGAAGAATTTTTCCATGAGTTACCATTTTGGAGGGTGACTCAATTTTTTTGGATGATAGCTTGGGGTTTGGAAATTCACATGGGAAATAAGGTTCCCAATACTTTTCTAATTCCATGCCTCAAGAAGGCCTCTAGACCACATATAGTTTCCTCCATGTATATTCCACTTTTTCATGATGAGAGCCTTTTGGATTTATCACCAAAGGCTTACTTATGCACATGGAGAAACTTGGGGACATATTGATGAGAGAGCATCTTGTTCATTGGAGGAACTTATCATATGAGGATGCTACAGGAGGAGGAGAGGAGGCTCTTTAGTTCTATCCTTGCAGTTGCTTGAGGACAAGCAACATTTGGGAGGGGAGGACTGTAATATTCCTAAATTAGCATGCAGCTAATGGGAATATTCATTTTTTCTTTTGTCATCTAGATAGGTGAATAAGAGGGTATGGAGACCCATAAATATCCTTAGTAGGAATAAAAACACTCCTAATGTGAAAGGAGGTAATCTAAAAGCTAGATTGAAGACCCTTATGTGTGAAAAGGGGATGGAGCATGTAGAGTGGGTCAAGTTTGACCAAATCAAACAGCGCTGGTATGGAAGGAGTGGCTTTCATTGAGGGACAACATGGTTTTCGAGGGAGATTGCATGCATGGAAGTAGTGACTTTAATGAGTGGGCCAAGGGTGAGGAAGCTCACCACTTATATAAGGAAGGGGATGGCAGCCATGGAGGGGAGGATTGGATTATTATTTTGATGTGGTATGTTAAGACTTGAGGCTCTCTTTAGCTGTTTAGCTAAGACTGCAGTGTTGTTTAGCACAGGGTGTTCTCGAGCGGGAATCCCACTTTCATCCTCAGGGAACTTCGAGTGCCTAATCAGGAGAGGTATCTGCACTACATTTCTTCAACATCGCAGTTTCTGCTTAGAATTGTGTTGTGTTGCAGGGTGCAGCAGTGGAGGATTAAATTGGGTGTTTTCTGAGCTATTTTTGTAGTGGAGGAAGGTTTCCTTCCATTGGGAGGCCAAAAAAGGAAGCCCTTGGGCTTTATTGATACATTTTTTATCAGGCCACAATGTTTTTATCCCCTACAATGCACTATCAGTCTAGATCTTCGTTATTATAGGGAGGAGTTGCAGTGGATGATTTGGGGAGTGATTTATTTAGTGAAGGGATCAAATTTGCATATAGAGAATATATTGGAAGAGAGCATCTCATTACTACATCAGCTCAACCATATCTTCTCATTCATTGTGTTACAACAAATCTTCAGCCCTAGGGCTGCAGCTCACATTTGTATATTTTGTGTATTTTACGGAAACCCTCTTGGGTTGTCTTGGAAAGGAGATATAGTGCCTAGATATGTTTGTATAACATATATTAAGGCATATATCATTATATTTACATAATTATATGATCTCCAGCTGTATTTATGCATGTTATGACTGCGCTGTAGCAGCTCTCCGACATTTTATATTGTAGCAACATCTCACTTTTGGGAGTGATTGTTTATGGGAGGCTTGTTTCTTCATATTATATGACTTGTGCCTCACTATTTTGTATTGATTTGTTGTTCTTATACATAATTTTATGGCTCCATATTGGTCTCCCTTGTTGATGTGCTGATTTACACTGCTATTTCTAGTTTTGTGTTCATATATTGTTGCTTTCTATATTTGGGAATATTACATTAATTGATTGTTTTCTCCCTCATCCAAAGAACTTCTCGTCATAATATCCATGATGTTATTCAGAGAAAATGGTAGAATATCACTTTTGGGCCATGGAAAAGGTATGTTTTATCATCATATTAGCTTGATTTATCATTGAATTTCATGTACTTACCTTCATTTTTGAAATAAATCCAGAAGAAAATATTGTGAAAGTTGGAAAAAAACCAATTATCAACAAATTGTGTGATTCTGGCATGAAAAATAACTTCCTCTTGCTTTTTGTCTGTAAGAATATGAATTGAACAACTATTTTTCAAACGATGGGACAACAGTAACCAAGAAAAGGAAAGAAGACCATGTCTTGCTCATATTGTCCAGCGGAAGACTAGGAGGATCAAGTATATTTTATAAGGAAATCTAATTGATAGTTGCGAAATCCTCAGGATCCCTTGATATTGAGGATTCACTCTCGTCCATTTGTTTTCCTTTAGATTATATAAAGCTGATAGGTGAGATAGAACGAGATTTTTAATCTGGAAGATGTAATTTATATTTTGACGTTATTATTGAAGACAAAGTAATTACACAGAGGTGATGTTGTATCTTTATTATTGAATTTAATGAGAAAGGAAGTGTTTCTTTGTAATCACATTATGAGTATCTTTCGGCAGTGACTTCTGGAGACTCTGGGCCCAGTCACTAGGACATCTACTGCTTCTCTTGTGTCATCTTTGTTTGTTTTAATTTTCACAATCATTCCGTTTCTGCTATGTTATAGAATTACAGTTAATTCAACTACTGTTAGTATTGATCTTTATGATTTTCCTTTACTGTTGAGATAAATCTTAGATTTGTTACTTTTATGCCTGCGTGTTATTCTTTAATGAATTTATCAGATTAGTTCAAGCATTGTGATTGATTGTTGTTTCTTTTGAGTAATATTATTGGAAATCTTGAGTGATCATTTATTGTTAGTTTTAGTTAAAAGTGTGAATAATAGATTGTTGTTCATTTATGTAATCTCTCTTTTTCAGTAGATAATTATTAAGTAGGAATCCTTTGAGTGTGATTCTTGCAATTCATAAGTTAGATTTAGTTTTTCTACAAATTAGTTGAGGATAAATCAAGATTTATGGTTTAAAATTTCTTTAAGGTTTTCATTTGAATTATTCTAGATTGAACTTCGAGAATTATAAAAGTAGTTATTGCAACGATTTCGAATCATTTATTCCTTGATAGTTTCTGATTTCACTTTGCAAAAACATTGCCAACACTCTTGAAACAAACAAATGAATCCTTTTTCGATGATTAATGTAGGCATTAGGATTGATTTTTATAAGTCAAATTTTTGCACCAACATTTTGGCGTCGTTGCCAGGGAGAGAGTTAAAGATTGATTTATTTTTTGAATTGGATTTTATTGCTATGAAGGACTTGGGTGATCCGGATTTATGCAGGAACGCAACAGAATAAACATATAAACAGAAATACAGCGATGCAGTGGAAATAATACTTCATTTCATTAATATCAAAGAACTGAAATTTGCTTACAGACAGAATGGAAATAAAACTAGCTAGGGCGCTGGTAGCTATCTCTGAGAAGAGATGTGGCGGCTACAGGCCTCTGAATTGAGTTACAATGAGGCTCGAGGGCCTATTTATCATTTAGAAACAATGGGAAATCCTAAACAGCCAAAACCCTAACCCTAGGAGATGAAGCACCAAAACTATGGGCCCCGTTTGGGTAAATTGGTGTTTCAACTTCCCAGGGGCATAACTTTGGCATACAATCTCCGTTTGACTCGTACCATACCTCGTTAGAAAGATCTATCCGAGGACTACAAATTTGGAATGAGCAACATCGGTCCATGGACCCATGTTGCTCTTCGTTTTCCCAAAAAAACGTCGTTTAGGGCCTCAAAACGGCTCCGGAAGTTTAGGACCCGAAAAACTGCTAAAAATAGTAAACTGTGCCGAAACTGAAAAACTGAAATAGACAATGGTGGAGCCTCAAGTGGAATAGGCAGGTGACCACCAATATCCACCTGGATCATTCCTCCCCCCTTAGGAAGCAATGGTCCCCATTGCGTTAAGTTCCTCCATGAGATGAGGAAATTTCTGCTGAACTTGGTCCCTGGTGAACCACTTTCCTTGGTGCAGGAGTTGGCCAGCTTTGACAACCCGATATAGTTGGATATTCTGCTGGCGAGTGTTCTTGATTTGCATGTCCATGATGCAATCTGTGGTGGCCTATTCCATGCAGTCTGGATTTAACTCAGTTGGTGTGAGTTGTTCTGCAATGTCCGAGGTGTCCAGTAGAGGTGGGAAGTAAGGACGAAGGCGATCCACATTGAAGACCGGGTGCAGACCAAGGAATGGTGGAATAATGAGCTCGAATGCATTGTTCCCTACAGCCTTGGTAATGGTGTACGGCCCGTATCGGAGCGGGCGAAGCTTGCGGTGGGGTCCAGTGAGGCGCTCCTTCTGCAAATGTAGCCATACTTTGTCACCCACCTGGAAGTTGTGTGGCACCCGCTGTTGATCATGGCGTTGCTTGTACTTGGCATTGGCTCTGTCCAATATATCATGAACCTGTTGGCGGATGTGTTGAATGCGCTCGATGAAGCTACTGGCTTTGTCAACTTCAGACTGGACATGAGCTGAATTGGCCTGAGCAGCTGCAAATGGCATGGCTACGTCAATGGGGCATAGTGGCTGGAATCCCAAGCCCACCTCAAAGGGCTATGGCCGATTGAACTGTGGAGAGCCTGATTATAACTATGTTGTACATAGGGGAGGCTCTCGTCCCATGTGCGTGGATGCTTTGAATTGTACATGCGCAAAATGCGTACAATCATTCTGTTGACGACCTCTGTCTGGCCATCTGTTTGGGGATGGAAAGCTGTGGACTTGGTGAGTTTGGTATCCAACATCGACCAGAGGCTGGACCAAAATGTGGTGAGGAACCTGCTATCTCGATCTGATATGATAGACTGTGGGATCCCAAAGTGCACCCACACTCGTTCAAAGAAGATTTTAGCGGTGGCTTCTGCTGTGATATTCTTCTTGCAGGCTGCCATAATGGCCATCTTCGAGAACCTGTCGACGACCACAAAAACACAGTCATTTCCCTGCTTAGTAGAAGGCAGGCCCGACATGTAATCCATGGAGATGGATTCCCAAGGTCGACTAGGGATAGGTAGAGGAGTATATAGGCCTTGCTTCTTGATGGTCGGTTTGGCAATGGCACAAGCAGTGCAGGATCTGATGTGCTTCTCGACATCCTTTCGAAGGTTCGGCTAATAGAAATACTTCTGTAGTATTGCTACTGTTTTCTCGACCCCGAAATGCCCAGCGACTCGACTGTAGTGTGCTTCCCATATCATCTTGGCACGCTCGCTTGAAGGAACACAAAGGTGTCCCAGGTGACATAAAAGTGCATCTTGGAGGTGAAAATCTGGAACTTGCGTACCCCCCAAGAGTGCCTTGTAAGTGTGGCCGAATTCTGGGTCACTCTCATAGAGAAGCGGCCAATCAGAAGTCTCGTGCCCACAAGAGTTGAGCATGGTGGTGAGCGCCACGATCGGTGGTCAGCTGAGGCAGTCTGCAACATTATTGGTGCTACCCTTCTTGTACTTGATGTTCAAATGAAACTGTTGCAGATATGTGGACCACTTCTGATGGCGATCATTCTGCAACTTCCCTTGTGTCTGTATGAACTGCAGGGGCCGGTGGTCTGTGTGGATGATTATTTCCTTCCCCAAAATGTAATGCTTCTATTGTCGACAGGCTTGCACAATGGAATACATTTCTTTGTCATAGGTGGGATACTTGCGAACTGTCTCAGACAATGTCTCACTGTGATATGCCACTGGATGTCCCTGTTGAGTAAGAACTGCCCCAATAGCATAGTCAGAGGCATCTGTCTCGATCTCAAATGGCTGTTGCAACTCTGGTAATGTGAGCACTGGGGCAGAACAGAGGCGATTTTTCAATTCTATGAACGCCTTCTGTTGAGGTTCCGACCAAAAGAATTTTGCTCTCGCTCCTCCCTTGGTGACTTGACTCAAGGGCCAAGTGATATGAGAGAATCCCAACACGAATCTACGGTAGAAATTAGCAAGACCCAGAAAGCTGCGAAGCTCTGTTATAGTAGTCGGGGCTGGCTAATCCCGAATGACTTGGATCTTGGCTGGATCCACATGCACCCCCCTTTCATCAATAATGTATCCCAGATATTGAACCTGGGTCATGCCAAACGTGCACTTCTCCAAATTGGCACACAACTCGTGTTGCCGCAGTGTTTGGAGGACTTGTCGGATGTGATGAAGGTGCTCTTCCCAAGTCTTGCTGAAGATCAGAATGTCATCCAAGTACACCACTAAAAATGAGTTGGTGAATGGCCGCAAGATGTCGTCCATCATCCTCATGAAGGTTGCGGGAGCATTCGTCAACCCGAAAGGCATGACCAACCATTCGAAAAGGCCTTCCTTGGCTTTGAAGGCAGTCTTCCACACATCGGAGGGTTCAATTGGTACCTGGTGATACCCAGACTTCAGGTCAATCTTGCTGAAATATTTTGCACCTTTGAGTTGGTACAGAAGGTCATCAATCCGTGGGATTGGGTACCTATTCCGGACAGTGATCTTGTTCAGCGCCCGATAGTCAATACAGAGTCTCCACGTCCCATCCTTCTTCTGTACCAACACGATCGGGCTCCCACAGGGCAATGAAATTGGTCTGATGTGACCTTTCTGCAACAGCTCCTAAATCTGCCTCTTGATTTCATCATTCTCCAGAACAGAGCACTGATAGATTGGTCCATTAGGTAGTGGCGCACCTGGGGTCAGATCAATCGGGTGCTTGACCTGACAGTGCAGAGGAACCCCTGTGGGTGAGGTGAATATGTCTGCGTACTCCTCCACAACCTTATCCATCTGTTGTTTTTGTGTAGAGGAGCCCTGTCTGGAGGCCGTGGCCACAGTCTTCTTCTTGCCCTGGGGGCGGATCATCAGGAAAACGAATTTCCTGGTTTGGGAAATGAGCTTACTGCATTGTTTTGCAGTAACCAAAGAGATAGCAGCAGGAGGTGGTACCTCCGGTATCCTGTACAACTTATTTCCCAAAGTAACAATAACAGCACGAGGCCGAGACTCATACACAGCATGACGCTTCCACAAGTATGGTTGTCCTAATAATACATCATAAACATCAATAGGAGCAACGTCACATAGTACCTCATCCGTGAAGGGCTTGATGCTATAGGGAAGGCGACACTGCCGGCTGACGCGGAGATCTCGTCCTTGGTGAAGCCACCCGATGGTGTATGGATGTGGGTGAGCCGTGGTCGGCAAGCCCAACCGCTTCACGGCGTCTGCTGAAATGAGGTTCTTTTGGCTCCCATTGTCGACAATGAACTGTACCGGGGAGCCCTTTACCCACATCCGGGAGTGGAAGAGACGTTCCTCCTCCTCTGGATCTTCCGGTTCCTCCTTTTGGATCTTTGCAGTGGCAACAGTGGCATTGGGCTCCACATCAATAATCTGTTTCCCTTTTTCATTCGCCTTTTCAGGTTCTGATTCAGAGTCAGAGCATGCATCTGACTCAGAAGCCCTCATCTCGGCCACTAGCGATTGCTTGGCCCGACACTCACTTGTGTTGTGAGTGGAGCTCTTATGGAACTCACACCACTTTCCCGTGTCCTTCTTTGGCTTTGCGGTGCTGTTCTTTTCTTGTGGCTTCGATGAGTTGTATTTAGCCACCATGCCTTGGCTCGGTCCTTTGTTCTGCGGTTTGGAAGCACCTTTCCCTTGCTTTTGATTCGCAGATCCAAAGTCTCGCTTCTTCTGCTTGAATTTCTGCTCAATATTGGCAGCATACCGGTATGCCGTACCAAGCGAGGAGATGTCAAGGAACTCCATTTCCTCCTGAATGTATTTGTGCAGACAGCTGCGATACTTTAGCACCAGATGTTTCTCTGAATCTTTGATACCCAACTTTGTGCGCAGGGTATGGAATAGATTCGTCAGCTCATGCACATCTTGATCCCTTTGTTGTCGCAACGTGGTCCATTGTATGTACTTGTCCTCATAGCTCCCCATGGGATAGTACTGTTCCTTGACGGCATCTCGGAAAGAATTCCAAGTTGGTACGGCCGAGAATAGAGAGGGTTCTGTCTGATCCTTGTTCTCACAGTAGGTTTCCCACCAGTCCTTAACATGGGGGGTAGCTTTGAGGAGTGCAAAAATAATCTTCTCCCGGTCTGAAAAGTCATGAACTGAGAAATATCCTTCTAACATATTCAACCATCTATCTACGGCATCTGCGTCTATTTGAACCTCAAATATGGGAATGTCAAAATTTACTTGTACCTTAAAAGGAGTCGCGCCTCCAGAGTGGCTGCTAGATGCAGATGCACCGCCGGTGGGTAGCCGTTGAAGGATCTGAGAAAAGTTATCCATCATCGCGTTCCTTTGTTTCTCGAGGGCCTCCTCGAGCAATATTTTGATAGGATCTCCTGCTCCCTCATCTTTATTTTCATCCCCCATGGGCGTCCATCGAGGTTTGCGAGGCTGATCTTGCAAAGGTTCCACCAGATCGAGCCCTAGCTCCTTATACCCCGACCTCGTTGGGGACATGCAAAGAAGGATTGAGAAAAAAACAGACCGCTCTGATACCACTGATCCGAATTTATGCAGGAACGCAACAGAATAAACATATAAACAGAAATACAGCGATGCAGCGGAAATAATACTTCATTTCATTAATATCAAAGAACTGAAATTTGCTTACAGACAGAATGGAAATAAAACTAGCTAGGGCGCTGGTAGCTATCTCTGAGAAGAGATGTGGCGGCTACAGGCCTTTGAAATGAGTTACAATGAGGCTCGAGGGCCTATTTATTATTTAGAAACAATGGGAAATCCTAAACAGCCAAAACCCTAACCCTAGGAGATGAAGCGCCAAAACTATGGGCCCCGTTTGGGTAAATTGGTGTTTCAACTTCCCAGGGGCGTAACTTTGGCATATGATCTCCGTTTGATGTGTACCATACCTCGTTAGAAAGATCTATCCGAGGACTACAAATTTGGAATGAGCAACATCAGTCCATGGACCCATGTTGCTCTCTGTTTTCCCAAAAATGTCGTTTAGGGCCTCAAAACGGCTCCGGAAGTTTAGGACCCGAAAAACTGCTAAAAATAGTAAACTGTACCGAAACTGAAAAAATGAAATAGACAATGGTGGAGCCCCAAGTGGAATAGGCGGGTGACCACCAATATCCACCTGGATCATTGGGTATTGAAATGAGAGGTAAGAACCTGCATGCCAAAAAGTAAAATGCTTTCTCAAAGCCCACCTTCCAGCAGATGCATATATATTAGATAGGAATAGATGTTTTTATGAATGAATAGGAATTAAAAAGTAGAAATAGACCCAAATCCACCTCCCAAATTGACCAAACCCAAGGGGTTAGTGACCCTTGGAAGATCGACCTTTATAGACGAAATCATAAGAAAAGAAAAATCTCAGGCGTGAGTAGGACCTCGGATCACATCCAGAAAAAGCTCTACTGTAATCCCTCAAGCAGCAGGCTCACCATCTGCAGCTCACGTCGAGATCCATAGAAAAACCAAAGGGTCTGAATAGAGCTTTCAGGATATAGAAAATTTGCATTCTGACCCTTCACAAGAGGGAAATTCGTTCAATCTACAAGAAGGAGAGGGAGAAAATAGTGGTGTTATAGGATAAAATATACAGTCACTGGAACCTGTATCTCCTAAGATCTCGGTTGAAGAAAGGATACCTGATATCCCAGATCAAGGTAGTGCTGTAAGAACTCTTCCAAATCTGTCTGCCAGTCTTGCCCAAATTAACTTTCCAAACCAAGAGATTCCTGAAGGTTATTGGAAAATATTTGATCATATGGTGCATAATCAGCCTCAGGGACAAAAATCGACATTGGAATATCCCATCGTCAACCTAATTGTTAATGCTCCTATGAAAGCCATTCATTTCTAGAGCATCCCTACTTTCCACGGTTTAACATCGGAAGATCCTGACGCTTTCCTGTTCGAATTTTACGTTTTATGTAGCGGATATGATTATACCACCGATCCCCAAAAGCTAAAACTATTTCCTTCTACATTAAAGAGAGCAACTTTGCGATGGTTTATGGGGCTTGGTGGAGGAACTATTAACTCTTGGGATCAAATGAAAACATCTTTTCTCACTAAATACCAAGATTATTGTAGAACTAGAGACCTGAAAGATGAAATCTTTAACATGACTGCAAAAGATAATGAAACTTTAGACGAATATGTTGAACGAATTCAATATAATTTACAACAGTCTCCTTTGCTGCATTATCTAAATATGTTTTAAAAGTAACTATGATAAAAGGAATGAAGGATGAATGTATAGAAACATTAAATTTAATGGGGAAAGGGGATATTTATTAGGAAACTTATGATGACATTATTTAGCTGTGTATCAGGTGCTCTCGAGGAAGCATGTGCTTCAGGCAAACCAGACGAGATACTATCGCCATAAACAATAAAGTTGTTGGTGCTTGCATAACTTGGATGGAGATTGGAAATATCTTAGAAGATTTCAAAACCGATATCCTTGGCACCCTCACAACACAGTTGGATTTCCTACAAGCCAAACAAAAACAAGCTATAGCGGAACAAAATTTAGTTGTTTTCTTCCCGTGATGCCGAAAGAAGCACAATCAGAGAGAATGCCTGTTGGACATGGTTCATACTTGTGCCATCTTCACTAAGGACCATGCCACTGAACAATGTCCATCACTTTCGAGATTAAAAGTGGTTTTTAAAGAAGCAAAAGAAGAGACAAAACTAGTATACTTAATGAGCCAATGTCGATAGTGGCAAGCCCGACCCACAAGTATGTCACAAGACCCTTCTCTGTATTTTTCATCTCCATCATTTAATCAACAACAGAATTCTAGAACATCATGGCAAGGCCAATCACCTTTCTCCACTTGGAAATATCAATCATTTCCTATGCCACCCTGGCGAAGCCAAACTTTTCCAAACACTGGTTGGCCAAAGTTTACTCCTTTCTGGAAAAACAATTTGTACCCATCCCAGTGGGCTGCCTCCATGTCACAAAATCTAAATTGGTCCTCAAACTGGCAACAACTCGTAGGAATAACTAATCAACCTATGGGGATGGGTCCTCAACCTCAACCGACTTTACCAGCTCCGTATCCATTGCAACAAAATCCTCAGCCTCTTATGCCCCCAACTACCAGCTCAACCAAATCCAAATCCTAATAACAAACTGGCTCAACTGATATAGATTATTGAAAATTCAGATCTTGAAATAAAACAGATGGAATGAAGTGAACTAAAGCTAATATTGGGACATATAATCACCCTTGAGGAAAATAAAAATCAACAATAATATGAGACAAAAATACCTGCCATAACTAAATCCTCAACTGTGACTAATACAAAAATAAACAAGGAGAAGACACAGTCGAGCAACAAGATCCTAAAAAAAGTATCATCACTTCTCCTCCATTGCCTGAAAGATTAATAATACCCAAACTAATTGTTTATCCAGACTTTGATCTCTTAGGGGAACTTAAAAAATTATGTATTAAAATTCCTCTCCTTTAGGCTATCCAAGACATTCTATTTATGCTAAAACAATTAAAGAACTATGTGCGAAAAAGCCTGCGTGGAAAACAAAAGCTCACCAATTGTCCATGTCGTAGGACCTTATTTGATCTTCTTCTAGGTAGGAAAATGCCAGTAAAATACGAAGATTCAGGGAATCCCATAGTCACAGTTTAGATATATGGTCGTTCTTATCAAAACACACTAGTCAACTTAGGCGCAACCATTAACATCTTAAATTCAGAAACTTGCGAAACACTTGGTATCACAACTCTGGAACCAACCACCACCTTGTTGGAACTTGATGATCATTCAATCGTTAAACGAGAAGGAACCTTACATGATATCATGGTTTCTATTGACTCATGGGAATACCCAGTCGATTTTCTAGTTATCAACCTAAGAAGCCGATTAGATGGACACCCTTTAATTTTGGGACGACCTTGGTTAGCAACAACTGATGATTACATAGGCTGTCGTGTTGGTAGCATGACCATAAAAAAGGGGAATGTTGTTAAAAACCTTGTTTTTTATCCCCCTGCTAACAAGTCTGCCCATCCTGGAAAATCATAAACATCCACCTACATACCTGGAAGAAAACATAAAGGATAATGTATTCCCTTGAAAAGTGAAATATTATGTTATATATATTTTACAATTTATGTTTATGGAAGTTTATGTGGACTCCCTGATGAGATCTTGCTATGATGAAGGTAACTGCTACCAGGCTTCCATCGCATAGACTAAAAAAGTACCAGTGTAAAAAATGGGATACAGAAGGATTGGATGTACAAAAGGTAAATAGAATTCACCCCACCGAAATTAATATATAAATGTACATCCATGGTGTTATGATAGAATAAAATTTTGTGAGAATTCAACAAAGAAAACAAACGAGATTAAGGGAGACTCCCTATAACGAGACGATGAAATGGAAATGAGAGTTAAAAAAGAAGAAGAAGCATAAAGTGGTGTTTATATCTGTGTTCATAGTGTCAGTGATAATCATTTCACTTTTATGGGGAGGTGGATTTGACGTAGAGAAGTCACCCAACCAACATTAATATATGAGTGTACATTCGCGGTGTTATGACAAAATAAAATTTTATCAAAATTTAAAGAAGTTAAAAACTTGTTTAAAGGAGAATCCCCATACTATGGTGATGAAATGAAATGGAACGTAGTGTGGCTTCTTTCCGTTGGATCTGTGTCATCAAACTGATCGGCCCCATGTGTTGGTAATGAGGCTTTCACAACCCCCATTTCTACAGTTACAATATACATGCCCATGTAGAGCATGATCGCCTACCCAACCATAGGTTTCTCAAAATTTTCCTTAGTTGCTTAGTATAGTATGGTGGAGGTGTCAGAGTAGGGGATGTGGTTGCAGAGAGAGCATTAACATACCCTACATTCATTTCATGTGAATCATAACTGTGTCTCACTATATTTTGGTATATATATTTCAAATTTGAAGTTATAGGATATTGGTTTGATTGATTTTTTATTTATTTTTACATAATCTCTAATTTTGGTGGATTATTTACATATTCAGTTAGAAGAATTTGGTTCATATTAGTCCATTTTACTACTTCATTGTCAATTGATATTTTTAACACTTAGATTCATGGGAAAAAAACACAATCATCAACCAACCTCCAGCGCTCGAAAAAATTTCTCCAGCCAGCATTGAACTCATCCAAATCCGAACTCCTCCACACTCAATATCCTCTTGTGTAGAGGTTCTCTAGCCAAGGAGACCTGCAAAACAAAACAAAAATTAACCAATTTGCAAAGAAAACTATACCAACAAATTAACATCAACGTGACCTGTTAAACATCAAATTGACCCGCGGAAACAAAGTTCAGTAGAAAAGACAGAGCGAAACATTGCCACGAGCTTAGAGACCAAATATATATAAATAATTTTTCAGTCGAAAATATTCTTTGGCCAAAAAATAGGTCGACCGAAAAAATATTTCGGCTAAAAAGGTAACTAGATGTATTTTCCCTCCATTGGCCGAAAATCTATTGCAGGTTGTCGTCAACTTTAACGTTCAAATTTTCGGCCAAAAAAAAAAACTTCAGCTGAAAAAAAATGTTTAATTCGACTGAAAAATGGAAAAGTTTGGCCGAAAATGCGCAATGATAAATTTTTCACTGCCAATTCTCAGAAAAGTAGAACCCGACTTCACATTTCTACCCAGGGGAGAGTGAATAATGGTGTTTTCTATTTGAGCAGGGTTGTAGTTTGTCCTCTTGGTTATATAGATTCTAATTAAGCAGGTGACAATTTAGATAAATGGTTTATTGTATGGTATATCTTTGAGCTTGTTTTAGGTCCAATTTCATGGTCTAATAAGAAGTTGAGAACTCTTTGTCTCTCTTCTTGTGAAGCAGAGTATGGGGAAACAAAGGAAATAACTAAAGAAGTGGTTTGGTTATGGCATGTTCTTACTGAGCTTAGACGAGTTTATAAATCATCTATAGAGTTAAGATGTTACAATCAGAGTGCAATTGAACTTTCATATAATCCCATGCATCACTAAAAAACTAAACACATTAACCTTAATACTCATTGCATTCGAGATGTTTTTACATATGGTGTTATTTATTTGGAGTACTATCATGCAAAAAAACAAGAAACATATATCTTCAACAAATCCATGATGGAGGTGATGTTTGTGTGACTTTGAAAGTTGTTTGTAATGTGGGAATTTGTGTTAGGAACACAAAACTGAGAGAAGTTGTGGTGTATAAAGATATCATTGTCAAGATCCCACTGGCCTTGAGGACCAATTTACTTGGAGTATTTCCACCTTTAAATAGGCTACATTCCATTTGAATACCATGGGAAAAATAATTGGTTCTTATAAACCTGGAGCCCAAAATCCTCTAGTAACTTGATCAATTCAAGTTTACTTGAGCCAGCCTAACAAGTTGTCATTAAGGGGGATTGTTGATGTAATTTCAACTTTGTTCATAATTGATTCTTCTCCCTAGTCATCATAAAAGGGGGAACATTGAAATGTGTCCCATTGGAAGGTAACGATGTCTAGGTTATGTCAGAAGAAAATGCATTCTTATGTAGAAGAGTTATATCCCACACTCATTATGGGGTAAAATTCCATTGTAATAATTTATTATGTATTGAGGTGAAATTACATTTATCCCACATATATTATTAGAATGTAATTCCTCCATATATCTTGGTATATAATAGAGGTTAAGGAGTCTCATTAAGTGCAATAATGTAAAGTGATAACATCTTATCTTTGTAAAGGGTTAAGTATTTGCAGACGTGCTCTTTACTAGATTGGATAGAACCTAAGATAATAAAGACATTATTACCTTATCATGGATGTTTCCCCAATTTGAGTTTTACCACGTAAATATGGTATGTATTTTTTCTCTTATTTCTTGTCTATTTTCTTATATTGATTTAAAACATAGTTACCGATCAAATGAGAGAATTACCTGGCACCCGTTTTTTTGAAAAGTGGTGATGCAGAATCACCCTTTTTTTTAGCATAGTTTTGGCACTTTATATTTTCTTATGGATTTTATTTTTTTAATTTTTTTTTAAATGTCATGATCTTCATGTCGATTTTGAAAAGTGGTGATGTAGAATAACCTGTTTTTTTTTAGCATGTTTTTGGAACTTTAAATTTTCTTTTATTATTATTTTTTAAATGTCATGTCAATTTAAAAAAATGGTGATTTTTTTGGAACTTTAAATTTTTTTATATATCAAGTATGAACATTTGTTTTAAAATGTTAGTGATTTTCATGCTAATTTTGAAAAGTGTTGATGCAACATTAATCATTTTTGTTTAGAGTGGTGATTTTCATCTTGGTAATAAAATATAAAAGTAAAATAAAAAAACATGACAGAAAAAAAATCTAATAAAAAAAAGATGAAAAAAAACTAATAAAAGTGTAAAAAAATACAAAAATAACTTGTAAAATTAAAAAAGAAAAAAATAATAAATTAAAAAAATTGAAAAAGGAAAAAAAAAAAACATAATTTAAAGAAAATAAAATAAAAATTAACTAAAAAAACAAATTTTTTTAGTTAAAAAAAACAACATAATTAAATAAAATAATATAATTAAATAATAAAATTAAAAATTATAAAATAATTAAAAAAATTATAAAAAAAATTTATAAAATACTAAAATACAAAATAATTAAATTCAGAAATTTAAATTAAAAATAAAATAAAATTTAAAAAGAACACTATAATAAAATTTTAAAACAATAAAAATTTAAATTAAAAAAAAAAAACATTAAAAATTTAAAAAGAAAATTTAAATAAAAAAAAAACTACGAAAAATACAACATTTTCAATGAATTAAAAAAAAACATAATTTGTTTTTTTTTAATAAAAAAAAATTAAAAATTTGAAAAAAATTAAAAATAATAAAAACACATTTTTTTTTTAAATTAAAAAAAATAATAATAAATAAAAAAAGTAAAAATATAAATTAAATTTAAAAATTAAAATAAAAAATAAAAAATTAAATTAAAAAAAAACTATAAAAAAACTTTTAAAAAATTAATAAAAAAAATTAACAAAAAAATAAATAAATAAATAAATAATTTTCTTTTAAAAAATTGGTTTGAACGGCCACCCTGGGGCCGCGATGCTTGGCCGACGAGTGGCGGGAGAGCTATGAGCTCTCCCACCACCTGCTGGCCGAGCACCTCCTAGCTCTCCCGCCACCCGTCAGCCGAGCATCGTAGCCCGCAAGGCACCAAGGGTCGATTCCTAGAATCGACCCCGTCCGCCCTGAGACTGCGGGGGTTAGGCAACGTGAAAGTTGGCAGTTGTCTCGTCACTTGCCGGCCGAGCCCTGCTACCTTTAGGGCGGCGACAAACTCATTTGTTTTTTAATGTTTTTTTTTAATTAAGTCTTATAATTATTATTTTTATTTCATTATTATATATATATATATATATATATATATATATATATATATATATATATATATATATATATAATTAATTTGTTTTTATCTTTTAATTTTTTATTTTGTTAAATTTTATATTTAAAAATGTTTTTATTTTTATTATTAAAAAAATTAGTTTGATTAATTAAAAAAAAATCTTTTTATTATTATTATTTTTTAATCAAAAATTGTATTTTTCATATATTTATATATATATTTTTAATTTAAATTTTTATTTTATATATATATATATATATATATATATATATATATATATATATATATATATATATATTATAAATTTAAATTATTTTTTATTTTTAATTTTAACTAATTTTAAATATTTTATTTTATCATTTTTTTAATTATGCGGTTTATTATTATTATTAATTTTTTCTATAACTTAATATATACAATGATGATGATGATGATGATTAACGTCCACTCAGACTAATCTTTGGTCTATCAAACCTAAAGAAAAAAGTTATTTAGTTTGATTTAAGATTTTATTCCTATGCTCAAAAAGCTTGGAGAGAAGCCTCCCGAGCTTATTATAATTTTGACATCTTAAAAGGCTAGGAAGGTCAGTATTGCAACAAAGATTATGAAATTGAGCTCTAATGTGGTTGTACTCGGGGTACTCTAAGAGGAAGTGATTTTCATCCTCGATGTTCATATTCTCACAGAGATGGCAGATCCTTTCCATCCATGGTGTTTTAGGAACTGTCCAACAACTTGTGTTTCACTATGGAGCTCATGAGAGTTCGTTCTAATCTTGGCTATATTAATTTTCTTCTTTGAGCTAGTTAAAACAGAGAGATACTTTCGATCTTCTAGGGTGGGGTTGATGACCTCATAATATCTTAATTTTCTTTTAGCTGCTAGATCTTTCTCACACCACATTTTTTTCTTTGAACTTAGAAGTAACAATTTTTTTAATGTTATTAATGTTTTGCAATGCAACATTCTCGTCGATCTCCCAATGGTTTAACCAAGCCCTGGTGTCTTTATACAAACCTCGTTTAAGCCTTAGGTGGTTTTGGCTGGAATTTAAAGCTAGCTTAGGAAGTCTATGGTCTCTTATGCTATTGAGCTTGTGGTTGTACAACAGAAGCCTAGTCATAGCTAGGCTCTCGATAGGGGAAAGACCCACTTCTATAAGGAGAATAGGATAGGGTGTATTACTTTTAATTTTAAGGTTATAAGTTATAAAACGCTTTTGGATTTGCTCAATATTTCTCCAGGATTCTCTAGAGATGCTGCAACCCCAAACCTCACATCCATATAAGATAATAGGAGTGACTAAAGTTTCAAAGAGGAACTTCTTTCTATCCCACATTACGAGGTTTGTCATTTTACAATTATTTTCAAGACCAAAATAAGCTTTCCACCCCCCATTAATCCTTTTCTGAATGCTATAGTTCGAGTTGAGCTTGTGATGAATATCAATTCCTAGGTACTTGTAAGAAGACACTTCCTCCAAGTTACTATTTTCATACATAAAATTAGTGTAAGTGTCCTTCTTGGATTTGATAACCATAACTTTTGTTTTGTCAGTGTTAATAGACATACCCATGGTAGAGAAGAAATCCTCAAGAAGTCTAAGTTGCTTATCAAGATCAGATGGGCACCTTGCGAGAAGAACAATATCATCAGCATAGAGAAGAAGGATGATGACTATCCCAGTTAAGAGCGTGCCAACACACCCTGCTTCCTCTAAACAACCTTCTAGCTTGTCAATGTAAATGTGAAATAGGGTTAATTTTTTATTTTTTTTCTTTAAATTGTGTGTTTTTTTTAATTTGTTTGTTTGCTTGTTTTTTTTTACAAGTGATATTTTATCTTTAATACCATGCTTAAAAATAATTGAAATTTTATTTTCATAAACGCGATATTTTATCTTTAATGTCATCCTTGGATTTTTAAGGCTTTTGAGAGACACAATAATAGATTATATTTAATACCATGCCTAAAAATCGTTGGAATTTTAAGACTTGATATTTGATCTTTAATGTCATGTTTATCTTTGAGATTTTAAGGTTTTTCAGAGTCATGATATTTTATCTTTAATGTCCTTATTAAAAATTGTTGATAATTTACCGCGAAAAGAAAAAGACATTATTCCAACATTAACACTCTTCATTTTCAAGGTGTTTTTGCACAAAAAAAATTGACGACATTATTCCACCATCAACACTTTTTTTTTTAGGTTTTATTTTGCACACACAAAATTGGCGATGTTATTCCACCATCAACACTTTTTGTTTCGAGGTTGTTTTTTCAATCCTTTTTTCAAAAATTTTTTTTTTTACCATAATTTAAAAAAATGTTGAAATTTGACCCTAAAAACAATTGCGTTCTGCAAGACACACTTTTCGTTTTTGGGTTGTTTTTCATGTTTTTTGAGTTTTTTTGGGCTAGAGTTCTCGTTTTGAGGTAATAGTTCATGTTTGATCGGTAACTATGTTTTAAATGTTGCTATACACATAAGAGGTTATATTAGTAAGGTTTTGTATTTGTTTTGTATTGGTATATGATTACTCATATTCTCAATATTGTAACACATAATTATTTCATTTACATCTCTCTATATATAACTCTAGATCAATTATACTGGTTAAAAAATTGTTACAACTTCGTAATCACATAGAATAAACTTTGACATGCATACAAAAGTTAAACATGTAAATACTAGTGACATCTAGACCTCCACAATTGTAAAATAAAGCACAAACACAAATAATAATAAAAACTATGTTCAAAATTAAATGGAAAAACACAATAACACTTTTTAATTTTTAAATACATATTTTTATATATTTAGGTATAAAAATGATAATATTTATGGTTATTTTCATAGAATAATGATTTATGTAAAAATAAATAAAAAATGGTTGATGAAAAATAAACCAAATAATATGATCTTGATACAACCATATATAAATATTTATTATTAATACAAAATTTCAAAAACTTTACATGAAAACAAATTTAAAATGCATCATAATAAAAAAATTATTTAAAAAAATAAGCATATTTAAAAAAATAAAAAATAAACATATTTTTTAAAACTTAACAGGGTTGAAGCTTTAAACATAAACAATATAAAAAAAAAATTAAATACATTTTAAAAAAACTAATAAATAATAATTATAAATAAAATAAAATACAATTAAAATTAGAAATTATTTCAAAACTATAACATTTAATAAAAATTTTTAAAATTTTTAAATATAACAAATAAATTTTTTTCTTTAAAAAATAAAATTGAAAAAATACACAATTAAAAATTATTTCAAAACTATAAAATTTAATAATTAAAAAAAAAAAAATCAAATATAATTTTTTTTTTTTTAATAAAAGTTAAAAAAATACACACACTTAGAAAGAGTGAGAGGAAGAGGGAGAGGATAAGTATCTCCAT
This sequence comes from Pinus albicaulis, assembly GCA_034641835.2. Lineage (NCBI taxonomy): Eukaryota > Viridiplantae > Streptophyta > Pinopsida > Pinales > Pinaceae > Pinus > Pinus albicaulis. The sequence continues at coordinate 37,896,809 of CM076583.1, forward strand.
AACCCACCTCATCTCCATCATCACCCATTCCATCCTCTTCACTTTGCATTAATTTGAATATTCTTAATATGAATCAATATGTTAGGGTTTTCTTCGTTAAGAAATGCTTTGTGAAGCGCTTTAAGGTTCATTGGAATATATGTATTAGGATATAATGATACATGTTTTAGTTTACGTATTTTAATTGATAATGTTGTTTTAAATCAATTTAGTTGAATTATATAGTTTGATTTGATAAAAATTATTACTTTTATAAATATATTAATATTTAATTTGGTAGAAAATAATTTATAGACATTAGATGTAATTAATTTTTATGTTGATATCAATAATAAGTGATGGCCTAACGATAACCTTGAATATTTAAAGATTAGGATTGGTGTCCTTTGTTGAGAAATTGAGTACCCAAGTCAACTACCATAGTGGAAAAAGGATATTCACAGAAGACTAAAGTTATGTTGGAAAGAGGATTTTTCTTTTTCTTTTTGTAAATTAGGAAGTTCTCTTCACATTAAGTATAAAAACACAGTATACAAAACAGCCTCAGAGGCTAGAGACCGGAGTCAAACAAGACCGTTGTGTCAAGCCCACACTCAGGGAGGGGAATACAAGGGAAAATTGCTGAGTGGGGGAGACAGAAAAAACAATATAACTGCAATAGACCAAAGCATTCATGGAACCGGAAAAAAGATCTTTTGATCTCGAGAACTGAGTGAGCCTCATACAGACATAAAACATAAAAAAACCAAGAGAAGCAGAGAAATTTAGGGACCCGAGGGGGGCTGCACGTCCTCTTCATCATTGAGATAATCCTCCATGTTGATCGGGCGATCCGGGGTTCCTTCCTCCAAGTCGAAGAGATTGCAATGGGACGGACCAACCTCCTGCGGGTTAACCTTTGCATGAGCTTCTTCCTTGATTTTGGGCTTCTGCTAGTGCTACTTGACCAAGCTGCGTTTCAGCAAATTGTAGTGAGGGGAGGAGCTGTCTACGAAGCGGAGGTGGTGAACCGCCCTCACATAAGCTTCGAATTTTTCAGACAACACATCTATTTTCTTTTCCAGCTTTTTGCTACCGTTACTTTGCTCCTAGATCGCAATGTCCAGCTGCAAAGTTTTGGTGTGCCAGTGTAGATCAATGGCACAACTGTACAGATTTTCTCGGCTCCTTGTGAGAGCGGGGTCAGGAATACATCGGAAGGTGTTGTCCACTGTTTCCAAGGGGGTGGACCTACGACGCGCAAAGGCCTCCACCTCCAAGCCAGACAAAAGCTCCTGCACCGGCTCCGTAGTGCTCTCCGCGAAGATGCGAGTAGCATTACGAGCAGAGGTCTTCGCCCTCGTGATCGGATGATGGGAAGGATTCTCCCAGTAAGAATGGCGACCGCGGCGAGGCTGGGGAGGAGGGTGGCAACGATGGGGGGCCATGGGAGGCTACCTGTGTAGAGAAGTGGAGGGTGGTGGCAGGAGCAGGAAGTTGTAACTGCAGCGCAAGGAGAGAGGAGAGCCCAATAGTGGCAAGCAATGAGGGATGAAGGCTAAGTGAGGGGGATTTAAGGAGATTGGCTGAGGAGAAGGGGGAACGTAAGAACAACTATATCGCATGCGGGCAAGGGTGTTGGAAGCCAGCTTGGAGTAATGGCCTTGTGTGGAGACATACCGGGGTGAGAAAACCAAGGGAGAGCCACCAAATTGATCAATCGTGAGAAGGAATGCTGTGTACCAGGTCATCATGATTAATAGGTGAAGGTGGTACTGACAAGACCAAGGCCTTTTGAAGATCATTTTTGTTAATGCTGGTGCAAGCAGTTTTTACCGTTGGAGAATCAATTGAGTTCTAGGACTGAGAAACGAGTCTTTCCGAGGTCTTGACCCCTTGGTTGGTAAGGAAATCCGCCAACTAATTTGCATCCCTCCTGACTGCCGTGAAAGAAACCCCTCTTTCCTCCATGATACTAGCTTTCATTTTATGAAGGATTTTATTGATGCGCCAGCAGTCGGAAACCTGTCTGATGCTGCGCCCTTGCTGAAGCTTCTTACAATATTGGATAGCAACATTGGAGTCACCCTCTACTAGAAGGGGCCAGTAGTTGTTGTGCCTGGCAATTGCTAGTTCGTGAGCTAGCGCGTGGAGCTCCGCCACATTGTTAGTGGTGTGCCCAAGATTTCCATAGTAAATCCAGAGGGTAGAGCCTTGAGAGTTATGAAAGACACCTCCGAAACCGGCCATACTTGGGTTGTTCTTGGACGCTCCATCATAATTGAGCTTGGTGAAATTATGATCGGGAAGTTGCCAAATGGAAAAAGGAAGGGAGGGGTTAAGGACTGCAGGGGAAGGGGTGCAAAAGGGGGAGGGGACATTGAGAAGGGATAATATTTTGCAATCATCCACCGAGGGAGGTGAGAAGGGTTTGGGAGGTTGGCGGTGGAGGCAAATTCACGCAGAGTGCATTTGATTCTATGAAGAAGATGTTCTTCCTTTGAGGCCTTGCTTTTGAAAATACGGGAGTTCCTTTCCTTCCAGAGGGCCCAAAAGATGACGCTTGGGAGGAGGTTCCATGCTAAATTGATGAGGGGCTAGTTAGACAAGGCAGAGCACCAATTATCCAGAGAGGAGAGAATGGAATCATGAATGCAATCAGAAGCTTTGAAGACATGAAGGAACCGGGACCAAATGTTGGAAGCAAAAGGACAAGTGTTGAGGATGTGTTTGGTCGTTTCCAAGTTGGAGTGACACAACATGCACTTGGAGGGTCCTATGAAGCCTTTCTTCAAAAGATTATCCCATGTTACAATTTTCCTGTGCATGAATAACCATAGAAAGAGTGTGATTTTCGGTCAATGGTTCCTGCTCCAGAGTCTCTGCCACTTACAGTCGTGTAGATATGGGGTGGGACTCTTCAGGATGTTGTAAGCTTCTTTGATATTGAATCTCCCTGCTGAATTGGAGCCCCACTGTAGAATTTCTGGTCTTTCTTCCTTTTGGATTTTCCTGTTGTTTAGTTCCTCTGCAAGAATGTTCATCGGCTGGTGGAAAGGGATTGGGACAATGTCTTTGATGTCCACCCATTCCCTCCACTCGGATATTTCTGAGAATTTCCAGTAGTCTTTGACCTTGTGTTTATTTTGAGTTTCCAGCTGCCTTCTGATTGGGATATAAATCTCTGAGTCGAGTTTAGGACATTTCTCCCAAGCATCCACCTAGAACGGGGCATTCTCACCATTACATATCTCCCAGAAGCTGTGATTTTAAATGAGTGATCTATTTTCCCATGCTTGATTCCAAATAGGAGAGCCTCTGAGATTACCTGAGAGCCTGATAAGAGAGTCCCAGGGGTGCATGGGGGCGTATTTGGCTTTCCAAAGCATGGCCCAAGGGGTGGAAGGATTAGCGAGCCAGTGCCACCAAGTCTTGGCTCCCAAAGCATTGCCCAGGATGTCTGGATCTCGAAGTCCAAGACCACCCTCTTTCTTGGGCAAGCAAACTTTGTCCCAGGCCACCAAGGCCCATTTTCCATTGTTGGCTTTTCCTTTCCAGAGGAAATCTATTTGTATGGCTCTGAATTGGTTCAAAATGGAACGAGGAGCAGCAATGGTAGAGAGCTGGTACAGGGGCATGGCTTGAAGAACAGACAAGGACTAATCTACCCGCGAAATTGAGGGAGCGAAAGGTCCAATTGGAGATCTTTTTCTTGAGCTTGGAAATAAGGGGTTCCCAGTTAAAGCAGGCTAGAGGTTTTTTCGTCAGGGGAAGGCCCAGGTATTTTGAGGGGAAGCTGCTTTTCTAGAATCCCAGGATTCTAGTGATGTGGTTTTGAATGACAATGGGAGTGTTGAGAAAGAAGATTTTAGACTTGGAGTCGTTGACAGAGGATCCAGAGGCTAAAGTGAAGTCATCGATAATTTTGAAAAAATCATGGGCTTCCTTGGCTGTTGGGCTTCCCATGAGGAGCGTATTGTCCACAAATTGCTGGTGGGAGATGGGAGGGAGGGGGGGTAGATGTTGAGGCCAGAGATAAGATTACTGGAGGAGGCCATAGAGATGGACCTGCCCAGACCCTCAGCCATGATGATAAAGAGGGATGGAGAGAAAGGGTCTCCTTGTCTGATGCCTCGCGTAGGGTTGATGACGGAGGTGGGGGAACCGTTGAGGAGAATGGAGAAAAAAGCCTCCGAGACCAAGGCCATGATCCATTTGATGCAGTTAGAGCTGAAACCGAAGGCAGCCAACATATGTCTGATGTAATTCTAATTAATCTTGTCGAAAGCTTTGGACATGTCAAGTTGAATCAACATACCCTGTTTACCCTAGTCTTTGAGGGAATAGATGAATTCCTGAGAGAGAATGATGCTATCCAAGATTTGCCTGCCTTCAACATAACCATTTTGATTGAACGAGATGAGGAGAGGCAAGAGGGGTTTGATGCGGTTGGCGAGAACCTTGGAGATAATCTTGTAAATTACATTACATAGAGCAATGGGTCTGAAGTGATTAGGAGAGTCCACCCTGTTAGATTTGGGAATGAGAGCCAGAAAAGTGGCATTGAGGGAAGGAAAGATGGATTTATTCATCCTTGATTCCTCCACAATGTCATAGACATCCTCCTTAATAAGATTCCAGCAAACTTTGTAGAAGTCGATAGTGAAGCCGTCGAGCCCCGGGGCCTTGTCGTTGGGCATAGACTAGACAACAGCTTCCACTTCCTCCATGGTTATTTTTTTTAAAAGCATCTGATTGTGTTCTCTGGTTAAGATGGAGGGGATATTTTTGGTGATCTTCTTGATGTGTTCCTCGTTGTGCTGATTGTTTTCTTTGAGGATGTTCGAGAAGTGCTGGTGCAGTTCTTCCTCAATTTCCTAGTGTGTATTAAGCATGAGACCCTACTTATTTTTGAGGTTGATAATTTTTTTTTTCTTTCGATGCTAGATCATTGATTTGTGGAAGAATGTTGTGTTTTTTCCCCATCTCAGAAGCCAGTTGATCCTGGATTTCTGCCTCCATAGGGTTTCTTCTTGAGAGGCTTGTTCTTCCCATTGTTTCTAAAGTTTTGTTTCTTCTTGTTTGATTTCCTCTGTCATTCCATTATGAATGATAATTTGTTGAAGTGCTCTCATTTTTAATTCGATCATTTTTTTCTCTGTTGTGATATCTCTGAAGGTTTTCTAGTTCCATTTTTTTAGTTCTTGTTTGATGATTTTTTTGTGGGACTGTTGAGTCCTTTGATGTTCTAAGATGTACAGATCATAATAAAATATTAGGAGTGAGAGAGAGAACCTTTACCTTGCCCTCATTGATAAGGCGACTACCGAGCTCTTGGAGATGTTGACTGTTGGTTTTTTGACCCCTTCTCTTTGGTTGCCCCTTTGTGATCTGGTTTTTGGCTTTGAGGTTCGCTTTGATTCCGTCGGCTTGGTTCTTCCCCCTGATTTGGTGTTCTCTTTTCTTTTGAAAGCTTTGTTGGAGAGTGTATGCTTCCTCAATTCTTTGTATGTAATCTTCTGGTATTCCCTCGAAACCTTTTGTAGTCCATTCCCTTGAGATCTTCTGCAGGTCCATGCCCATCAGGATGTCCTCTATCACTTTTTCCTCTGACGATGATATGTCCTGTATGAAGTCCATATCATTTTTTTCTTGTGTTGCCTGTTCTTCTTGAGAGAGAGTGGTTGCGTTCTCCATATCTGTATCCATGTCCTTTTCCTGTTTGTTGGTCTGCTCTTTGCTATTACTGTGTTGTCCTGTTTCCTCTGTTATGGAAGAGAGGATGTCATATTTGTTTTGTTGTGCTGGCTTTGGAGTTTCTCTTCCTATATTGTTCCTTTTGCCTTGCCTATTTTTGTGGCTCACTTTGATGAAGCCTTGTTCGTCCTTCCTACCTACCTGATTTTCTTTTGGGGTTGGCTAGTTCTGTGGGAAGTCTCTGAAGAGATGTCCATGCTCATGGCACTTCCAACAACGGAAAGGTATGTGTTCATTGTCCACCGTTTGAGTCCATATTTCATCTCTGAAGTTTAGATTGATGGCCTCTGGGAGGGCTCCAGAGACATCAATATAGGCAAAGATCCGAGCATATGCAATATAATGTCCATTCTTTGTACCTTCTGACATCTTAATATATTCTCTGAGACCATTCCCAATGGCTTTGAGAACAGATGGTGCCCAGTAGTTCGTAGGGAGAGAATATAGTCTAATCTAGACTAGGATAGAGTGAAGTCTTCTTTCTCAGGACTGAAGTTCTCCTTCCAGAATCTCATATAGAGACAAGCAGAGTTGAAAAAATACGGCCCCCCTTCAAATATTTTTTCCTTGTCTTCCAGGAGAGAGAAAAATATGGTGCAAAATCCTTTTGAGCCAAGCTAGAGTTTTATCACACCTTTGGGGTTCCATTTGGCTTGGATCCATCCTTTGAGGGCTCTTTCAAACGGCCAGATGCCCATAAATTTGCAGATGATGGCATGTTCTCTCATGTATTCTCTGTAGACCCCAATCTCAGGTTCTTGAATAACTATTTCCGAGATCTTCATAGCTTTTGGGTGGCATACGTTCGCTTTTTGATGCTTTTCCTGGTCCTTCTCTGCAGCCACAAAGTTGCTACTGTCAGAGTTCTTTGTCGGATGTGTCGTCCGCTCAGATTCGCCTGCATTTTCTTTAGGACCCTTGGCAAAGCCATCCTGCTTTGGGGTGGGAACTGCTTTGTCTTTTTCCAGATGAGGGGAGCTAGGATGGAGCTCCAGATCGGAGCGGGGAGTGGCCGATGAGTTGATTAGGCGCGTGAAAAAAGAAAGATCCAGAGAAAGGGAGTAGCCCGCGACTTGATCTCTGAATGAAGGCACCGTTTGGCTAACATTCTACTTCATAGATGGAGCCCACAGAGAGAAGCTCTGGACTGCTAAGGCAGGGCTGCAGGAGCAGAGCCTGCAGCAGCTAGAGGCAGAGGCTGCAAAGGGACCAAAGTGTTAGGGCATGAGCTAGGGTTTTCTTGCAGCAGGAATCATGTCATTGTTTAGGATTTCTGGAAAGAGGATTTGAAGAACACCTAATATGCAAGATAAATATGATGATTTGGTTAAGGCCACTAAAACTTTTTAGGTGATAAAACATTTTTCCTATAAGAAATACATAAATATCATATTGGTCTATTTGTCACCATTCCCTTCTTCAAGTAGTTCATAGGGATTGATATTATTATGTTTATGCTCTCATTCCATTTAAGATTGCTTCAACTTCTAAATGTGTCATTATTTTTTTTCCTCTAAGTTAAAAGTTTTTTATTAAGTCAAAAAGTCACATTGTTGTATATAGCTTTTCAAAATTCTATGAGCATCACTCTTACTATATTTGTTGGCTGGCACATGATTAACCAACATTTTTACAGTAGATAAGAAGGAGTGTGATATCCAAAAAAAAGATGTTTGAGAAGCTATAAAACCATTAAAATCAAAACACAAGCAGTATCCATCTAGGAGTCAAAAGAAGTTATGAGAACAAGGTTCAGAGCAGGGTTCTTTGGTTTGGAACCAAGGGGTATCCATAGATTGAATTCACACTTGGTTTGGAACCAAGGGGTATGCATAGTTTGAATTCACACTATATGTTTTGCTCCATGTGGGCCAGGTGAATGTCCAAATGGGCCAGGTTGTCTTGCATCCTCCATTGGTTTCTTTGCATGTCATCCTCCATTGGTTTCTTTGTAGGTCATTGAGAAATGAAATTATTTCATTTCTGTTATGGTGTTTTTTCTTGACAACTTGCCCCAATAAGGTCCTCAATTGCCAGTGTAAGGTGACCAAATAAATGTATTGAGTTCTCCTCTTCTTAGTATGTCTCTGACATAGGAGAAAATGTAAAACTTTGCCAATGAATATTCAAAATGTGAGAAAAAATATCTTTCTCTATTTTCATTATTAATATCAATATTTAAGATTAATAAGGTTCTTATAAAATTTCTCTCCATAAAATGGAAATTTCATATATTCATCTCTCGAGTAAGAGTTTTTTTTTTAAATTATGTGATTGTTTAAAAATTTATAAGATTGATCGAAGAAGAAAAAAAAATTAATAAACATATATATGGTTAGTAATGCAATTTAATAAAATTAAATTATGGAAAAATTGTAAATATTTACATTATTTTACAGACAAAAATATTATATATCAATTTATGGCTTACATACAGATTATTATTTATTATTAGATATAAACTAATTACAAATCAAATATACACCTGGGGGTATAAAACTCTGTGGTGGCTCTCCCATCTTGAGGTATAAAGCATCTACTGTAGCACCTTTTTCCACATTTTCGGCCTCGAAGACTTTACGCCTTTAGGCACTACATTAGTATAGCTTTATGTTAAACTACCAAAAAGAATATAGTAAACAGATCGATGTTAAAGGTGACCCTCGAACATCAGATGCACAGAAATCTTCGAATATTGGATGCATTGTTGTATAAAGTCTAACATTCTTATCCCAATGTGGCCTGCAATATATTTTGATTTATTGGTTTCCAATGTATTTGAATTACAGTTTCGGTTATCGCATTTTCCAGATGAACCGTGTTGACTTCGTTATGCAGGGATGATGGTGAAGTTGGTATTTTTTCTTGGAAACTTCTGCGGCCCATTATTTAATGATCAACTGAAGACTTGGAGGTTTGAAAATGAATAGCTAATTCAGGAAGTCAGGTTAAATTTCCAGTTAGAAATCCTGTTTGGATATTTCTATTGCTCTCACCACGCAAGCGATTGCAACTTTCCACCTCTCATATCGGATGTGGAAAGTAACAGAATTAATAATTATGAGGTTTCTTAAGATTTTTACTCGCATAGCAATCAAGTTGGCGTGCAGATATGAGAAAAGTTTGCGTTGACTAGTTAATTTATCTTTTATGATATGTATTCAATTTCATACTCAAAATTATTCTACGCAATACCTTGCATGGAAAGAGTAGTTATAGGGTTCTCATACCCCTAAGTTTCATAATATTTCTCTGGGAAGGTTTCTATATAGCAAGTAAATACAGCATGAATTAACAAATTAGAACAAAGATTATCTCTTTGTGCTTTTTTATCAAATGGAGAGAGATTGTGAATATTTGTAACATTATTATATGAATGTTTTTGATTCATGTTTTCTTTCACCTGCACTAAAGTAGTTGAACTATTTCGGTTTTTTTAGTGCTTATCTAATTAAAAATGTGTTGTAACGGTTGTAGCAAATTTCACATCTATGTGGACTATTCTGCTTGATGTTAGGCGATTCTATTTTCTCTTGTGTGTGTCTCTACTAGGGTGGGACTATTATGTCTCTCTTAGAGACTCACCTTTTCTCCCTCTGTAGTAGAAGAACATTGATACACCTGCAATCGAACATTCACTGGGCACACTTACTTTGTTTTCGCAAAGACACATACACTATTCTCTCTCTTGCTGACAGCTAAAGCCAAGGAAAATATATAAGGATATATAGCAACTGGTTCAATACTCCGGATGGGGCTCATATTCCAAATGGTGTGAGGTCTAATTGGTACTTCACATCGGGGAGAACCCCTTGGTTGACGAATTTCCAGTACTGTCAACAAATAGCGCTAAAAGGAGGGCCAAATGACAGGTCGTGCCCATTGAGTCTTCTATGAATATCTTATCCAAAATGTCTCTTTCCCGAATTATCCCAAAATGTTTTTCTTAAGATCCTAATCTTAACATCTGTGTGGAAGTTTTCCATAACTTGTACCAATTTAAGTTTGATGGCAAGGGTGAATTAACTCTTCATGAACATTTGTTTCAACTTGTCCATTTTTGCCTTTCTAATGGAATCAATTGTAAGGATGTCTTGGCTAGATTTCTCACCCTCACATTTGAAGGTCATGTTAGAGATAGTATCATACATTACCTACTGATTCTATCCATTCATTCAAGCAACTCATGAAGGAGCTTTGTAAAGAATTTTATAGGTATGATTACAATGATGTTCTTAAAAGAATTAATCAACTAAGAATGAAGCCTAATGAATCAATTCAATATTTTTCTGACCGATTCCTTCACCTTCGTTATGAATTTTCTCGATAAGATACATATTTCGATTTATGTAAACAAAAGTTTAAGCGTTTGGTTCATATATCTTTCACGGTGAATCTGAAACTCCTCATGTTTTTGCTCTCCTCACTCTTGTAAATCATTAGACGCCTCTAATTTCAAAGGAGGAACCTACTATTCCTCTCGTTCCTTCTTTATCCAGGTGAATATTGGTGGCCACCTGCCTATTCCACTTGGACCCCAACCATTGTTTCTTTCAGTTTTTCAGTTTTCTTAATTGCAACACAATTTACTATTTTTGGCAGTTTTTCGGGTCCTGAACTTCCAGAGCCGTTTTGAAACCCTAAACGACATTTTTTGGGAAAACCACCTCCAAGCGAACGTGAGTCTTGGACTCAATATTCGCTATCAACGGTTGTATTCCTTAGATAGATATTTTTAATGAGGTATCATGTGCGTCAAATGGAGATTTCATGCCAAAGTTATGACCCCAGGAAATTGATGTACCAATTTACCCCAACGGGGCCCATAGTTTGGTGTGTCATCTCCTAGGGTTAGGTTTTTGGATGTTTAGGGTTTTCCATTGTTTCTCAGTAATAAATAAGAATTTGAGCCTCATTGTAACATAGTTTAGAGGCCTATAGCCACCACATCTCTTCTCAAAGATAAGCTACTAGCGCCCTAGCTAGTTTATTTCTATTGTTTGTAAGCATATTTCGGTTATGTGATATTAATTAAATGAAGAATTATTTCTGCTACATATTTTAGTTTACGTTTATTTCTTTATTTTATTACATTCCTGCATAAGTTTGGATCAGTGGTATCAGAGTAGTCTGCTCTTTCTCCATCCTTCTTTGCATGTCCCCAACGAGGTCAGGCTATAAGGAGTTAGGGCTTGATCTCATTGAACCTTTGGAAGATCAGCCTCACAAACCCTAATGGACACCCATGGGGGATGGAAATAAATATGAAGGAGCAGGAGATCCTATCAAAATATTGCTCGTGGAGGCTCTCTAGAAACAAAGGAATGCTATGATGGATAATTTTGCCCAGATTCTTCAACGACTACCCACCGATGGTGCATCTGCATCTAGCAGCCACTCTGGAGGCACAAATCCTTTTAAGGTACAAGTAAAATTTGACATTCCCATATTTTAGGGCCAAATAGATGCAGATATCATATATAGGTGGTTGAATATATTATAAGGGTATTTCTCGATTCATGAATTTTCCAACCAGGAAAAGATTACTTTTGCACTCCTCAAAACCGCCGTCCATGTAAAAGATTGGTGGGAAACCTACTGTGAGAAAAAGGACGAGAGGGAACCCTCTCTATTTTTGGTTGCACCCACTTGGAATTCTTTTCGAGACACCACCATGGAACAATATTATCCCGTGGGGAGCTATGAGGACAAGTACATACAATGGACTACATTATGGCAGTAAAGGGATCAAGATGTGCATGAGATGACGAATTTGTTCCATACCCTGCACACAAAATTGGGTATCAAAGATTCGAAGAAACATTTGGTGTTGAAGTACCATAGTTGTCTGCATAGATAAATTCGGGAGGAATTGGAGTTCCTCAACATCTCCTTGCTTGGTGCAGCATACCGGTACGCTGCCAAGTTTTAGCAGAATTTCAAAAAAAGAAGCGAGACTTTAGATCTGTGAATCATAAGCAAGGGAAAGGTGCCCCCAAACCACAAAACAAAGGACAAAGCCAAGGCGGGGTGGTCCTGGATAACATGCCAAAGCCACAAGAAAAGAACAACACCGCGAAGCCAAAGAATGACATGGAAAAGTGGTGTGAGTTCCATAGGAGCTCCACTCACAACATAAGTGAGTTTCAGGCCAAGCAGTCACTAGTGGCTGAGTTGAAGGCTTTTGAATCGGATGAATGCTCTGACTCTGAATTAGAACCCAACAAGGGGAGTGAAAAAGGAAGCAAATTATCAATGCGGAGCCCAATGCCACTATTTCCACCATGACGATACAGAAGGAGGAACTAGAAGATCCAGAGGAGGAGGAGTGTCTCTTCTATTCTAGATGTGGGTAAAGGGTTCCCTGTTGTAGTTCATTATTGACTATGGGAGCCAAAAGAACCTCATTTCAGCAGAGGTCGTGAAGTGATTGGGCTTGATGACCACAACACACCCACAGTTGTCCACCATCGGGTGGCTTCACCAAGGACAAGATCTTCACGTCAGCTAGCAGTGTCGCCTTCCCTACATCATCAAGCCCTTCACAGATGAGGTATTATGTGACATTTCTCCTCTTGATGTTTGTGATGTATTATTCAACCAACCATACTTGTGAAAGCGATATGTTGTGTATGAGTCTCGACTTCGCGTTATTATCGTTACTTTGAGAAATAAGTTGTATAGGATACCTGAGGTAGCACTACCTGCCGCCATCCCTTTGGTTATTGCAAAACAAAGCATTAAGCTCATTTCCAAAAGTGGGATTTTTTTTTCATATTGATCCGCCTTCAGGTAAAGAAGAATATTGTGGCCACGATACCCAGACAGGGCTCCTCCACACGACAACAATAGATGGACAAGGTCGTGGAGGAGTACGGGGACATCTTCACCTCACCCGTAAGGGTGCCTCTTCACTGTCAGGTCAAGAACCCCATCGATGTGACCCGAGGTGTGTCTTTGCCCAATGGACCAATGTATCGGCGCTCTTTTATGGAGAACGATGAAATCAATGGGAATATTCAGGGGTCAAAAAGGTCATATATGTTCGAGTTCAACGCCCTTTGGGAGCCCGATCATGTTAGTGCACAAGAAGGACGGGACTTGGTGACTCGGTATTGAATATTAGGTGCTAAACAAGATCATTGTCTATAATAGGTACTCGATCCCATGGATTGATGATCTTCTGGACCAACTCAAGAGGGAAAAATATTTCAAGAAGATCGACTTGAAGTTCAGGTATCACGAGGTACCAATCGAACCCTCCGATCTGTGGAAGTCTGCCTTCAAAGACAAGGAGGGCTTGTTTGAATGGTTGGTCATGCCTTTCAGGTTGACAAATGCTCCTGCAACCTTCATGAGGATGATGGATGACATGTTGTGGCTGTTAGAGTCCTGTAATTTACAGTATCACAAGGTGACTATGTATTCCTTATTGGAAAATTTTCATATTGTACATATATTTCAATATTCAAGTATATTTCCAAAGAAGATAAAAAGAAACAAAAAAATAAAATAAAAAGAAAAGAGGACGTTAAAAAAAAGGAAAAAGAAAGCCCCACACAAAAGAAAAAATGAATATTTTTGAAAGTGTTGCAAATCAAAATGCTGCTACTATTGAGGACAGTTTTTGCAATCATATAGTTTAAGCATGATTGTACAATTTTGAATTTTCTGCTGATAGGTTAGAGAATGAATATTTTCCAAACCATTTAATCTTGGCTTATTAGTAGATAGGTAGAAAATGACATTGGTTCAACAACCTAATCTGAACCAATAGGAGAAATAAGGGATAGGTAATAGGTTAGAAATTTAGATAAAATGATTTTAGGGTCCGCAAGTCTAAATGCACCCTAAAAAGAAGAAAAATGGTTAGAGTTGTAGTTTGGGTAGGTAGATCTGTTGGAAAGATAAAAGGGAAACAATGTAAGGTTCATTCTGTAAATAAGCAGCCTAAAAAATGCTTAATGGTTTTCTATGATAACAGAGGAAAAATCAAATTGAAAGGAAAAATGATCCTTTAAAAGGTTCGAGAAGGTTTTTTTTTAAAGAAATTTGGGACCCTATGATATAATATTACCCCTAAGTCTCGAGCACAGACATTTCTTTTTACCCCGCCCCTTTTCATATTTTTCTTATCCTAAGTTTTACCTTACCCCTCGACCCTCACATCCTGACCCCACCGTCACATCACCTGTCCTGTCATGCCCCACGTCACTCGTCCCCACCTGAGTTAAAAATCCCCGCAATTCCCCTCATCTTTGCACATCTGCCATCCATCCGACGATGCTCATCTCATTCCACCCCCCCCTCCCCCCCCTCACCCTCTGAATATTAACAACGGGGGGGGGGGGTTCCGAAATGGGTAGTACCCAATACCACCCAGCTCGCTATGTGTCGCGTCCCGGTACTGTTCGCACCCCCCGCCAGTACAACTTATTGCCTACCCCCCCCGAAAACGGTTCCCGCCTCCATACAAAACCATCCTCCCCATCAGACCGTTAGACTATCTGTTTCCCGCTCTCGCCTTGCCACGTCCCCACTAACCTATCCCTAATCCAATCACATTCATTCCCGCCAAGACGGTTGTTGCACCATGAATGGTCGGGTCATTGCCCAACGAACCCACATCACCCCCAACGTCTCACCAATCACGAATGAAAGGCCAAATTCATACCTGCTATAGAATTTTACCGTGTTTATTTTGATTGAAAATTGTAGAGACCTAGTTTTATGAGGATTTGCAGGAAAATATCACAGGTTAGAGGAGTTGTTGCAAGGGGGCCATGTCCACCAAAGGTATCAATAATTCTCAGGCAACCAAGTCACAGTTTCACTGTCACAACATTCTGATCATGGTCCCTTCCATTCTCGCCCTTCCCATTAGGGGAATTTTGAGGTCTAAAATGGGCCTCCTAAGAAAAATGTACAACCAAAATAAACTTTAAAAGAACCAATAGGATTCAAGATGATGATGTCAACCATGGGGGATGATTCACCATTTTTGGAGTAAAAAGGTAAAAATATAAAATAATAATAAAATGCTAAAACTACTTTTTAAACTCGTATTTTCAACTCATATCCTTAAGGTTTTACTGAAATTTCTAGTGGGAGTACTCGTTGGATGAAAAATTTAATTCTTCATCCAAGGAGTACCCATGTTGCATACTTTCATTGGATGCTTCTACACGAAAAATGAGAAAAAAATGAAAAAATGTGTTTTCAATCACGTTTTTCATGTATTTATTATTTTTCATGTAGTTGGGTCCATCAAAAGTATGCACCATGGGTAATCATTGGATGAGGAATCAAATTATGCATCCAATGAGTGTTTCCGCTCGAAATTTGAGTAAAACCATAGGGAGATAAGTTGAAAATACGAGTTGAAAAAATAGTTTTCCCTTATCTCCCACTAAAATTAGATGATGTAATCTAATATTATTTTATTATTTTCCCTATTATTTTATAATTTCCTTAGGAGGCCCATTTTAGACCTCAAAATTTCCCTATTTCCAATATCAAAATTTCCCCTCTCTGCTCCCTTTTCTTATATCCAATTCTCCATTGCAGATTGAAGATAATTTGCATAAGACTAACCATGCCTCCTAAGAAGGAATAGGAACCTTTCGACTCCATGGTTTACCCACAATTGGACTTGGACCATATAGCCATGGCAGACCAAGATTACAAAATCCACGAGACAAAGTCAGACTTCGACTTGTTCGATGTCTACTGCTGTCTTGAGGAAAAATTTCTTGATGAAGCCGATGATATTAGCTTGTGGGAGACCCGATTGTCTCTGTACATTTTTCCCAAGACCCACAATTTCCCTGAATTCATCAGAAAATCCTAGGTCCGCTATGACATCAATCAGAGGTCTATAGTCACCTCAACAGGAGAAATCCTGTTCACCATCAATGCCCAGTCCATTCAACAAATGATGCAGGCCCCCACACTTGAAAAATTGGTCCCCTTTTCTTATGAACCCCTCAAGGAAATTTATCAGAGAATTGACTTTTCCAGCAGAGCCAAAACTCTATAACGTTTCATGGCAATTGATGCACCTATGCCTACCAAAAACCCACCATACCCTACATCTATTTTTCCTGAAAGAACCAAGAAAATTATCATTGCCCTTTCTTATTTATTGGGCTATCACTCTGATCAGTTGGTTGATGAAGCCGTGATAGGATTTTTTTCCACTCTTTCCTCATAAGCTAAACCCACCATCATGTCTAATTATGCCCAGTTTCTAGCATATGCCATTCATGAACAGTTCTCAAGGTTTCACACAAAGGTAGTCTTCAAATACACCTCTGTGTTAGTATATATGTTTGTGTATTTCTATTCCAAGAGGTTTCAATTCCATATGACTAAGGTAAATGAAGATGTTGAACCTCAATCTGTCATTTTCTGGGCTACCCTGCTAGTAAAGGAGCACAAGAGCTATAATACAAAGTTTTTTTGGATTTTTTTGCGCATCCATCCATCAGCACCCTCAGCAGTGCAGCAGAGCCCAGGATAAGCGAAGATATCAGGAAAAATATGCAGCTAATAGAGTAGGTGAATACAACATATTGGTACTTGTACCAAAATTACACAGAGATTCGAGTTTATGGAAGTGAGATTTCCCCTTACAAATTGCCAAAATCCCTCTCCATGAAGGTCTTCGCATTGGAGTACATAAGGCAGATGATAGATGTAGATGAGATCCATTTCATTTCTACAAAGAAGAAGGCTCAGTTCACGATCAAGAGACAAGTGGTGCCTTTCATCTGCAACAACAGAGCAGCAGGAGAAGAGGTAAATAAAATAATAGAGGGGATGGGTTTCAGTCATAGTTTCACCTGGTCCTATGACCCTACAGGGATTATCTCCAAGAAAAGGGTGGGAAACATATCCACACCCTATGTTCATACACATAGACCTTCCATTGAGCAATATTCCAAACAAATAGAATGGATGGCCAACAGCCTCCAAGAAGATGAGGAACAAGTGATCTCCACTTTAGGTATTTAGACCCCAACACCACAAGAAAGGAGAAATGTAGAAGAAAAATAAGACAAAGGGAAAGAACCAGAGAAGGAGACAGGGAGCAAGAGGCCTAGAGAGGATCAATCACCTTCGGTGACTGATACCTCTAGCAAATATTTCAAGCTAAAGTATAGGAAAAGGACCCGAATTCATATGGGGATCAATCAAGAGGATGAATCAGGACAACAAACAGTGATTCACATCATGGACACCCCTAAGTCATTATTAGTAGGTGGAGAGACAATGACCTCACCTACATCATCCACCACAGTATCTACTCAGCAACAAGGTCTATAAGCATTTGCTTCTAGACCTACCATAGAAGGCCAGGAGAAGTCCGTATTTGAGGTATTCAAAGATATAAACTTGAAGAATGAGGTGCTAAAGACCAATACCTACAATCAGTTCTAGAAGCAGACCTCGAGTTCACAAAGCAGGCTCTTATCTGCTTTTGACAGTGAAAAAGGGAGAATGCAGACGACATTCCTAGAAGATTTGGTCCCACAACCTCAAGTAGTAGGAGATTATAAAAAATCATCATTCGATTTTAGTGTTAAGGACATCCATCCTATTGACCAGATGGAATTGCATAAGAAGACTGGGGAGATGGTAGCCTCAACATTGAAAATCATTGCTATGATCTTGTCAAAAATGCAAGTGTCTTTATCCAACACCCAATCATAGCTCAAGATGGAGAGGATATCTGCCATGGCCAGAGAATCAAGGGTTAAGACTTTAGAAGATATAATAGTGAAGCTTGGGCATGATCTAAACAATTTCCAAGTTGTGGAGGAGCTGGAGAAGAAAAAGAATGCTGACATAGCAGCCCTCAGGAAACAACTCAAGATGCCAATGACAAAAGATCCCTTAGCTAAGGGCATTGAGGAAGATGAGACACAGAAGGCAGAATTGATGAAGCTAGTTATTGAACAGTCTGCCCAAATAAAAAACATGGAGATTGAGATGGAGAAGCTGCTAAAGGAAAAAGAAGAAAAAACTCGAGGGACACTCATCCCATTAGAAGCTATCACTATCTCATCAATTCCATCAGTTGTTCCAGCAACTGTTGGAGCATCGAGTGGGACAGATCAGCTGTCCAAAGCTGGAGAGCATGACCCTACAATCATAGGAAATCAAGAAGTTCAAGGCACAAATCGGTATCCTGAGGGATCAAAAAGCCATATCAGAAACTACCCATGAGATAGCAAAGAAGAAGATAGAAAGGTTGGAGAAGGCAGAAAAGGATTTTTCTGCCAGCAACATATTGGGAAAAATGAAGCTGATAGTTTGGGGAAATATCATAGAGACAATGGATGGAATGTGGCATTCCATCCACATTATTTTTTAATAGAAGGAGCTAATTGAAAAAATTAAGGTGGCTATTGATAAAGAAACCTAGGATCTGGGGGATATGCCAATAACAACCCCCAAAATCATAAAATTCTTGAATTCCAAGACCAGTTTTGAGCTAGAATATCTGTATGTGAAGGAAAGAACAACAACCATATTGGAGGTAAGAAGGGTCCTCACTGAGAGGAATTTAATGAGGCAAATGGAGGAGAAGTGTCGTGAATTGGACATGGTCATTGGCAGATACTTAAACAAGATTGAGCCTTTGAGGGCAAAGGGATTTCCCTCACTGTATGTAATCAACAACAAGCTGATCCAAAAGGGAGATTACATGACCAAGCTCAGAGAATCAGCTAAGGATACCACTAAATTTTCCAACATTAAAGGAAATGTGACTGGGAAGGTTGTCTGGGATCTCCTAAGCAATGATATTTTCATTCAACATGAGTTGAAGCATGTTTTTATCACTGGACCTACCTTCAGAAAATACATAGAGGTGGATGAAGTTTACAGATAGGTCATAGGTATGAGAATTCCAAAGAATAAGGAATGGGGAAAATTGCGCAGGTACCAGGACTGAAAAGGAACGACAGACATGTCAGCATAGCCACCAATCGACCTGAAAAGCTAGCATCATGCCATTTTTAATAATCCAGCAGCGGTGAGCCAGAAAGCAGAGCCAAATTTCAAAGGCCACTATCGTTGCCTCTTTGTGACCACCTCAGCCATCTTCAACCTAATTTTTCATTTACGAAGAGTTGCCAAAGTTAATGTTACATTGAGGAGTTAATGTTATAGTCGGTTTTGCCAAAGATATTTTTTGTTCAGGCCTTGCATGGCCACAATTGTCAAGTTTTAATTAAATTTGTAGTTAATGTAGACTTTCGAGGTATATTAGGGCAACTAGCATAGTTTTAGTTAAATATTGCTTGTATTTTCATTATCAAGGGTTGGACCTTGTTAGACTCTACGCTGTAAAGATCATTGTATTGGAGCACTGTAGTTTTTGTTGAGCATCAATAATAAGAGACTCTTCATAGGATTATTGAGCTATGTTAATGGTGATGTTTCTTCTTCTGTTCTTCCATAATGCTTTTCCAAATTTATTTTTCCAATTTAATTATCTATTGAAAACAAAAAAATTAGATTAAGAATTGTCATTGAGAGATAATCTTGAGTTTTTCATTATTCTGTGTGCTTTTTTATCTGAATACATTTTAAAGCATAGTTATAACTTAACTTTTGCTTATTACCTAACTCACCGCTTTATTTCATCTCATGTCTATAATACCAAGAAGATCCAAACAGACATAACATGTGGAAATTCCTGAAATGACGTAAAATTCCAGCCTTTTGACTCCATAGCCCAATGGATTAGTCCCTGCATCCCCATCTATCCAACCACACAATCAATCAAAACAAAAAACCCCCATCTCTATAACTAGCCTAATATCAGAAATTATAATCATCAAGCTAAATCGTAAATCATAAAAAACATATAGAGCCTTCTCTAAGTCTACGAAGGCTAGGTCCTTGACTCCAAATTTGTTTTATGATGTCCTCTATCATTTATTCTTCCACATTATAAATTATAGGAACTTGACAAGGTCATTCACCCAACTCAATTGTAGTAGTGTACTGGGTTGTAGTAGTGTACTGGATGACATCCTGATTTTTCACTAGCCACATGAGCATGTGTCCTCCAAATAGTAAGTTGTGTGACAAATTGGAGCATGAACTTTGGCATGACCTAGGTCCAAGATCCTGATACATTATTTATGAGCGGGGGTGCATTTTTGGGATCTAGCCAAGATCCAAGTCATTGGGATTGGTCAGGCCCTGTCCCATCTGAAGAGATTTCAAAGCAGGTTCTACACTTACCACACAGGTACGTGCTGGGATTCTCTCATACCACTTGGCCCTTGAGTCAAGTCACCAAAGGAGGAGCGAGAGCAAAATTCTTTTGGTCGGAACCTCAACAGAAGGCGTTCAAAGAATTGAAAAATCGCCTCTGTTCTGCCCCAGTGCTCACCTTACCAGACTTGCAGCAGCCATTTGAGATCGAGACAGATGCCTCTGACTATGCTATTGGGGAAGTTCTTACTCAACAAGGACATCCAGTGGCATATCACAGTGAGACATTGTCTGAGACAGTTCGCAAGTATCCCACCTATGACAAAGAAATGTATTCCATTGTGCAAGCCTGTCGACAATGGAATCATTACATTTTGGGGAAGGAAACAATCATCCACACAGACCACCAGCCCCTGCAGTTCATACAGACACAAGGGAAGTTGCAGAATGATCGCCATCAGAAGTGGTCCACATATATGCAACAGTTTCATTTGAACATCAAGTACAAGAAGGGTAGCACCAATAATGTTGCAGACTGCCTCAGCCGACCACCGATCGTGGCGCTCACCACCGTGCTCAACTCTTATGGGCATGAGACTTCTGATTGGCCGCTTCTCTATGAGAGTGACCCAGAATTCGGCCACACTTACAAGGCACTCTTGGGGGGTACACAAGTTCCAAATTTTCACCTCCAAGATGAATTGTTATGTCACCTGGGACACCTTTGTGTTCCTTCAAGCGAGCGTGCCAAGATGATATGGGAAGCACACTACAGTCGAGTCGCTGGGCATTTCGGGGTCGAGAAAACAGTAGCAATACTACAGAAGTATTTCTATTGGCCGAACCTTCGAAAAGATGTCGAGAAGCACATCGTATCCACATTTTCAGAATACATTACCAAACCATTAGGGGAATTTTGAAGTCTAAAATAGGCCTCCTAAGAAAAATGTACAACCAAGACAAAGGGTCTCCTAAGAAAAATGTACAACCAAATAAAACTTATAAGAACCAATAGATTCAAGATGATGATGTCAACCATGGGGGATGATTCACCACTTTTGGAGTAAAAAATTAAAAAATATTAAAAAATAATAAAATAATAAAACTACTTTTTCAACTCATATTTTCAACTTATATCCATAAGTTTTTACTCAAATTTCGTGCAAGATTACTCGTTGGATGCAAAATTTAATTCCTCATCCAAGGAGTACCCATGTTGCATACTTTTGATGGAGTGTGCTACACAAAAAATGATAAATACATGAAAAACGAGATTGCAATCACGTTTTTTCATGTATCTCTCATTTTTCCTGTAGCAGGGTCCATAGAAAGTATGCAACGTGTTTACTCCTTGGATGATGAATCAAATTCTGCATCCAACAAGTGTTTCCGCTCAAAATTTGAGTAAACCCATAGGGAGATATGTTTAAAATACACGTTGAAAAAATAGTTTTTTCTTTTTTCCCTCTAAAATTTGATGATGTAATCTAATATTATTTTATTATTTCCACTATTATTTTATAATTTCCATAGGAGGCCCATTTTAGATGTCAAAATTCCCCTAATGCGACCATTAAGGAGCAAGGAATCTATACTTCGCTTCCTACCCCAAGTCGACCTTGGGAATCCATCTCAATGGATTACATGTTGGGCCTTCCTTCTACTAAGCACGACAACGACTTTGTTTTCATGGTCGTCGACATATTATTGAAGATGGCCATTATGGCGACTTGCAAGAAGAATATCACATCAGAGGCCACTGCTAAACTCTTCTTTGAACGAATATGGGTAAAATTTTGGATCCCACAGTCTATCATCTTAGATCGGGACAACAGGTTCCTCAACACATTTTGGTCCAGCCTCTGGTCAATGGTAGACACCAAGCTCACCAACTCAATAGCTTTCCATCCCCAAACTAATGACCAGACAAAGGTCGTCAACAGGATGATCGTACACATTCTACGCATGTACAACTCAAGGCATCCACGCACATGGGATGAGAGCCTCCCCTATTTACAACACAGCTATAATCAGGCCCTCCACACCTCAACCAGCCACAGCCCCTTTCAGGTGGGCTTGGGATTCCAGCCACTATGTCCCATTGATGTAACCATGCCATTTGTAGCTACTCAGGCCAATTTGGCTCATCTCTAGTTTGAAGCTGACAAGGTGAATACATTCATTCAATGCATTCATCACATCCCCCAATATGTTCATCACATATTGGATAGAGTTAATGACAAGTACAAGAGGTGACATGATTAGCATCAGGTGCCACACAACTTCCAGGTGGGCGATAAAGTGTGGCTACATTTGTAGAGGGATCGCCTCGCTGGACCCTACCGCAAGCTTGGCCTACTCTGATATGGGCCATACAAAATCACAAAGGCCATAGGGGACAATGCATTCAAGCTCATTATTTCACCATTCCTTGGTATGCACCCAGTGTTCAATGTGGACTGCCTTCGGCCCTACTTTCCACATCTACTGGACATATTTGACATGGCATAACAACTCACACCAACAGAGTTAAACCCAAACTGCATAGAACAAGCCACAACTGATCGGATTATGGACACATAGATCAAGAACACCCACATAGGATCCAACTATATCGAGTTGTCAAACCAGACCAACTCCTTCACCAGGGCAAGTGGCTCACCAGGGACCAAGTTCAACAAAAGTTTCCTCATCTCATGGAGGAAATCAATGCAATGGGGGCCATTGCTTCCTAAGGTGGGAGGAATGATCCATGTGGATATTTGTGGCCACCGATCTATTGCACTTAGACCCCCACCAATGTTTCTTTCATTTTTTCAGTTTCCTTAATTGGAGCACAATTTACTATTTTTGGCATTTTTTCGGGTCCTGAACTTCCGGAGCTATTTTGAGGCCCTAAACGGAATTTTTTTGGGAAAATCACCTTGAGGTGAACATCACTCTTTTTCTTGATGATTTTCATTTTTAATTGTATTCCTCGGATAGATATTTCTAACAAGGTATCATGTGCGTCAAACGGAGATCGTATGCCAAAGTTACGACCCCGAAAATTTGATGTACCAATTTACCCCAACATGGCCCATAGTTTGGTGTTTCATCTCCTAGGGTTAGGTTTTTTGATATTTAGGGTTTTCCATTGTTTCTCAATAATAAATAGGCCTTGGAGCCTCATTATAACACAGTTCAAAGGAATTTATCCTCCACATATCTTCTCAGAGATAAGCTATCAGCGCCCTATATAGTTTATTTCCATTATGTCTATAAGCATATTTCAGTTATGTGATGTTGAACAAAAATCCTCGCAAGCCGCGAAACTAGTCCACTTCAGACATTTTTTATTATATTTAGTCTAACGCAGGGGTTTTGGGTGGGTCAAAGCCCCTAAAGCATTGTAAATGGGTCAAGGGTAGACCAAGAGTCCGCAAACCATGGGTTGTAGACCATTGGATGCATAGGCTAAAATAGTATAAGTAGTTGAACCTTTTTGAGTTGCAAGACAGACTAAGAATGATAAGAGATTGATGTTAAGTGCGAATTGATAGATCTGGTTAGGGTTGTTGGGGAAGGACTCCTGCTTCTGTGTGCGTGGAGATTCTCTATCCTGCTATGTGTGGACCCTGATACTGTGTGTGCAGGTTGGGTTTTTGAGTATTGTAAGTAGATCTTGTTAGTGTCCCAAAATTTGGCAGATTGGTAAACCAAACGGCAAGGTAAAATTAGACCAATATTTGGAGTCCTTGGACCTAGCCTTCCTGGACTCAGAGAGGGCTCTCTCTATTATGAAAAGGATGTGAACTTGTTCGCTTTGTATGTTTGATTTTAGGCTAGTTGTTAAGTATATTTTGGTTTGTTTTGGTTTTGAGGTAAAACTGATCAAGTAAGACAATTGGAAAGAGATTTCATCAAATCAACAGGGCTATGGGGTCAGATAAAGTCAAGGATGTCTAAATGATGGACAAGGTGTAATGCAGGGCCGATTTAGCAAGGTCAATGGATCCTTTGGGTGAGGTATGAGGTGAAATGAACATTAAGTTGGTGTGTTAGTATGAATCTTTCATCGTAAAAGATCACTTTAGCTACGCATAAAAAATAGCCCTAACATTGATTATGGCTACAAAATATCTTTAAGTCTGCTGCACAAATTCAGATCTAAGCACAAAAGACATTAAGCAGATAAAATATAATATGGCTCCATGCATCCAATAGACAAGACAAGAACAAAGTGTTTAAAAGAATGATTTATATTATATTAAAGAATGGGGCACCTGAGAGGAAAACAAGAAAGGTGTTTTCCGGTTCTCCTCAATGGGATGGGTTCTTGAAAGTCCTCAGCGTTTCAGATCTAAAATTCCTCTCTTATTGTGGTAGAAAACCCTGACAAACATAGAACTCAATGGGAGCTCACAAAGCAAAAATGGAAAATGGTGACCAAGAATAGATCTAGTGTGATCTAATGCAATGAAGGTGACTAATGAATGGGGAAAACCCTTCTATTTATAACAAAATATTGGGGTGTTCTAGAACTTGGTGCATGAATAAAATATTATTAATCAAATTCTAGAATCACCCTTTAGGAATATTTTATTATATTTGTTGGAGGGAAAAGGTCTTTTGACTTGGGTCAATTCCTTTATTTATAAACAATAAATAAATAAATGATTTATCTATTATTTTAAGGAGATGGTGGGAATATAATTAAATAAATAATGATTTATTTAATTATTTACAAATGATTTAGTCAAATTTAACTAGGAATATTATTAAATAATGATTTGAATAACTTATTCCTAGGAAATAATTAAATAAATAATGATTTATTTAATCAATTTCCTTGTTTTGGGTTAAATATGACTAGGAAATATAGACAAATGTTATTTTATATGGTGAAAGCAATTTCACTTAGGGTAAAATTGGTCTTACATGGTGTACTTGGGTTCATCTAATGATAATGGGTTAGATGACCAAAAAAATGGTGTAACAGATTGCCCCCCAACGTACGAGTGTTAGGAGCAAATCGTATGACCAAAGTATGTTGTAAGAACTCAATCACTAGGAATCAAGAGGGAAGTGAGAGAGAGGAATATAAGGTAGTCTAATGTGCAAAAGGACTAGACCCGGAGGAGACGAGACTTACAGGTGCAACAAGTCTCTAGGTGATGAAGTAGTACCAGTGTTAAAGGCGGCGGGGGAGGCATACCTATGCCCGCTGAGACAATAGCACAAAGAATAAGGTTCCCGGAAAACCACAGAACACAATAATGAAGCATGTGCTGGCCTAAACATGAGCCAGATAAAAATGATGAATCCCACATACATGTGATGCCTGGAATAACCTTCAGGACTTATACAAGAATATTTTAGTACATGAGATACAAATATACCCAAATTCCCCCTACACACGGGGAAGGGCTCACAAAATCTGACTGATATATGCAAATCGAAGAGGCACTGCAAGCGGTTGAGGCTGATATCATGAAATGAGAGGAGCTGCATCAAGGGCGGAAATGAAGAAGTCATCCGGGCATGTGGGGGGCTACCTGCAGGGCCACCCCCTCATGAGGGTGGAGACATCTCACACATGCCCGAGAATCACCAATAGCTGTTGTTGCATCACTGGACCATCAAGTGTATAGATCACGATCAGGCTGAGAAGAGCTCGAACCAAAGTACACTACCCCATAGACCTGGATTCCAGAGTAAATGGGCTGATGTCGATAGAAGTAGGTCTGCCATAGGTGAGGCAATAAGGGAACCCCAATTAAGGCATTAGGGAAAATAGTAGAGCGACGAACAAGTAGATACTGATAATGATGATGGAATGAGGAATACAGAGGAGCAATTGGAAAACTTCCTTTGTTAGAGTATAAAGGGCATGAATGGCTCGGCAACAACTGACACAATATCATGAGGGATAGGGGACAAGGGTATTAAAGGCCATAATGTGCAACACGAGAGAGGGATCAAGCAAGAAATGGTGGAGGACTATAGTGGGGTACAAAGGGACTCGGAATAGACTCTATGGATGTGATGATGACTCGACTCGGATGCTCTAAACAAGGGCGACTCAATGGTGTTGCCTCATAGTACGGGTCCAATGGGGGACCATAAAAGCATGAGTACAATAGGGTAGCTCATGATGAAAATCAACACGACAAAAGACAAGTAAGTAGGCAAAGTGGTGCCCCAAGTACAAGTTTCTTAAGTGAAAAAATTCAATTTTAAGAAGAGGTGAATAGACCCTTCATGGACAAAATGTGTCTTGGTGAAGTATCAAAACATGAAAAACTGATAGATACCCATTTTATTGCTCGGTGAGAGCTTTCCAATGGTGCAGACGGTGTGTCAAACGGGGCTACGGTTTGGTTGCAGCGGGCGAAAGAAAAAACAGGGGTTTTCTTCTAATAAGGCGTTTTCCCTCCAAAATCATTCATTTGCTTGTGTAGTTGTGGTGAATGTGGAGAGGAGAGAAGGCCCTAAATCTTGCGGTGATCGTAGTGGACAAACCGACCATTGGAATCATGATCTGTCAGCTGCAGGTAAGAGGCCTAATCCTACACTTTGTTTTTGATGGATTGAAATTGCAGATTAGGGTTTTAAATCTCAGTAATTGCTCCTACTTCATCATTACAGTCGGGTCACACTTTTTGGGGCAAAATCTGCGACCTCGGACGCAGGTTTTGGCCTCAAAAGTGCGACCTGGCCCAGGTTTTGCCCAAAAAGTGTGACCTGGTAGATGTGGGAGGTTTCAGTGCTGGTATGGGCTGAGATTCAGTTTTGGTATAGGTTAATGCAGTTTTGTTGATCTGGAGACTGACAAAAATGATGGTTTTGTGCAGATATGGCAGATATACGGATCAAGTGGAGAGAGAGAGACTTAGGTACATTACGGACGGAAATCCAAGCGAATCAGGGTGTCCGTTGTGCACTGGCTAGGTATGGGGTTCTTAAATTTTTGGAGAACCCTTTGATGAGGGATAGAGAGCCCTTTTTGGCCCGGATTATCAGTTACTAGGATCTAGATCATGAGGCATTTATAGTGCAGGGGCACGGGATCGAGCTGACGGTCCAGGATCTGTATTTCTTGACTGGTCTCCCACCATTAGGGATGGTGGGAAATACGCAGCCAGTGTTACCACGGGGGCATAACATTATGGAGTTTGTTGATCGACATTGTCGACCAGGTGTCCGAGTTAAAGGGACGCGGATATCCATTAGGGAACTCTAGAGGTTGGAGACCCGGGCAGTGGCCGTAGCATTGTTGTGGATCTTTGGCAGCCAGGCGTTCCATCACATCACTGGAGGGCAGATGATGATTGTAGAGAGTGTGTTGGGGGGCACCTACTATGGGTGGGCCCATATGATGTTGGTGTCGGTGAAATGATAGCTATCGCTATGCAAGCGACAAGTGAATCATGATTGTGCCTATGGGACTGTTTTGTGCTCTTTATTCTTTGAGAAGATCCCGACCTTGCGACCTCATATACAGTTACCTGATGGAGGTCCAAGAGAGCCTCAGATGCGTCGGTGGGGATGATTACTGTGTAGAGGAGGAGGAGGGGCAGTCGGACAGGTGTTCCGACTAGAGTTCTTCACCCATTGGTATCAGATGCCACTATACATAGATGACTATCCCTATAGTGGGATGAGGTATTGGGGAGATTCGAACTTGCCGCTTCCGCCTAGTTGAGTGTGGGGGCCCGATGGTAAGTGACAAGCAACTAATCTATTATGTGCATTTTAGAGTTTGTGACTAGTATTCATGGTACTAATCGTGATATGTTTTGGAATGCAGATATAGCTCCGGTGAAACCGGACAGATATATGGGACGACCGACAGCAGCAGGAGCTATAGGTGCGAGTGGATCAAGGATAGCACAGAACGAGGATATGGCTGCTCTGGTGGAGGACATACATCGTAGATGTGAGGGGTTGCTGACCGATGTGTCGGAGCGTGGTTGGCAGAATTTAGACGACCAGTACATAGAGTTATGTATTGGGCTACCCTCGGAATGGCGAGGTATCATGCGACGCATGGCGATGGCCGGTCAGACTGTGTGTGATCTACGAGCTGCGGGAGCAGAGCCATTGGCTTGGGATCCTCCAGAGAGTGATTAGATGTAGGGAAGATGGTGCCCCCAGTGTTTTTGTAGGGGCAAGTGGTGCCCCCCATTTTGTAGTTTTGTTTTTTGTACCATGCTATGGGCATGTGATATGTTTCAGAGCAGATGGACTCTAAAAACACATGTTATATGATATATATGATTTATGTAAATTTTGTGAAATGTTATTGTCTTGTGTGTGATAAATGCCAGTCTAGAACATGATTTGCAATCTGATCGACGTATTGATTTTGACGTCGAGGGATATGGTTGAAAGTAATGGATGTAAATGCACGTATCAAAAGTTTCACTCGTAAATATTGTCTAAACAAAATAGGGTTATGCACACGATAGACACCATTAAGTTGTAGGACAAGAAGTAGGGAATCTAAATGAACATGCAGATGGAGGATGTGATGAGAGAGGGCATTGGCTAAGAGACCACGCACTGCATCATATTCGGCCTGATTATTGGTGGCATTACCAATGCAGACCCCATTTGCAAGAACCAGGGTATGCAAGGGGGTAAAGATGGCCCATGCTGCCAAAGCGAGATTCCAGGAATAGCGAATTGCCCCATCGACATAGCCAAGATAATGGGTAGAGGAGGGGGCCGATGTAATAGTGTCGCAAGACAAGTAATGGGAGGGATGAGAACAAGGATGGCAGCGTGAGTAGAGGATAGACATCCAGTGACAGTGATGGGAGGGAGCAGTCTGGGTAGGAGATCTAGGACTCATAGATCGACGAGAGGGGGATGAATGAGAACAATGTGATGAAGAGCGGGGACTCAGGCTACGAAGAACATCAAAGATACGGATGGTATGATCGTGATTATGGGAGGGAATGGAAGGGTCAAGGAGACCACACGACGCAACAAAGCTACCTAAATCATCAGTACGAGAAGAGAGGCGCAGATATGGGTCATCACGGGGAAGGACAGAAGAACAAGTAAAAAGATGGTCAAAACATGAAGAGCCCGAGAAAGTGTCTGAAGGAGTATCAAGCAGAACATATGGAGTGGATTCATAGGGAATGTACTCTGATGGTCGTGTGGATGATGATAGGTAGAGGAGTGGAGCAACAAATTCCAACATTTCAACATCAGGGGGAGGAATGTCAATGGTAGTAGGGGGATCCTCGAGTAGACTTGACGCATATTCAGCAAGGATGGGAGAGGCAGATTTGTTTTGTTCAACTTAGTACTCACGAATGACCTCTAAAGAGGCTCGGTAATGCGTGAGGTGAGGACAATGGTGAGAGTAATGGCCATGGACGCCGCACAGAGCACAGGGTTTGTTGGTGCGAAGAGTCTTTGGGTTATTGGCTGCAGATGAGGGAGAAACAGAGGTTTCAGGGACCGTAGATTCAGGGAACACGACTTTAACCATGGATTGGATACATGGCAACTCAGGACAAGTATGGGTGGGATGAACTATACCGTCACACAAGGCACAAGGCTTGGCAGGTGGGGGAGGGGTAGGGTCAGGGGTGGTGACCTTGTCTTTGGATGCCCCCTTTCGAGTTTTTCTTTTCTTTGCTGTAGTTGTCGCTGCATGAGGAGGGTCCTGCAGAGGGGCTAGGGGCACTATAGTGGTGGAAGGGGCGAAGGGAATCGGTTGCACTGGTGTCATAGATATGTATGGTTTGGGGTGGCCCGGTGGGGTCTCGGCGAGAGGAGTAAGATACCATACTGGAATTCCCAAGTTTAGATTAGGGAGGGAAAGGGTGGCCATGACGGGGATCGAATAGACGCCGAGGGGGGGGGGGGACCAAGGAAAGGTATCTGACCGGTGGGGTAATGACCAGGAGGGACGGCTCCCATAGGGTGAAGACCTGAGGGAACCGACTCAGGAGGGTAGGGAGGTTCCTGAGTGTGAGGGGGGTGGGAAGGTCGAGGCGAAAAAGGTTCGGTCGACTGAAGCGAAGGGCTAGGAGCAAGGTGCGGTAGGCAAGATTGAGGTTGTTGACTAGCTGAAGCAGGCTATGAAAGACCAGCCTGAGATGATTGTATCATGAAAACATTCGCTAAACTGGGGTCAGGGATAGGAGAGGGAGGAGGACCAGGAAAAGTTCCAAGAAAGGAGGAGTCTTTGTAGACGCCAGGGGAAACACTGGTCAATGAATCAACAGTTGTCTTATTGGTGACAGAAGAGATGGTGGACTCAGGGGAGGTCTGAGAGTGTGGTTCATGGTAATTCAACTGGTCAATCATGACAATTTTTCCATTATGAGGGAAAAACATCTTGCGGTGGACTACAGATGGGATGGCAGACATGGCGTAGGTGTAACTTTGCCCCAAAAGAATGTTGTAGTCAAGAGGGGCGTCGATAAATTCCACGTCGACACAAACCGTCTTACTGACAAGGGTGATAGGACAATTACGGAAGAGGCCAATGGGCTGGGAGGCATGGCCATCCCACGCATGAAGGGTGGTTGTGGAAGGGGCCAGCTCAGGGGATACGAGTTGTTTCCAAACTGAAGCAGACATTACACAGGTAGATGCCCCCTCATCAATAAAACACCGAGCGACATTGGCATTGTGGATTTTGACTGGGATTTGGAAAGAAACCAAAGGAGGAAGAGGGGGATGGTCTAACTGATAGGCGTAAAAAACAATCAATTGGTCATCAGCGGGATCTACAGCACCCACAGTAGATAGTAGATCCTTCTTTTGAGAAGGGCACGACTGGAGAAGTTCCAGTGTTGAAATGGCAGTGGGGGATTGTGCCAGATCATCTACTAGGCTGTATGAATGGGCGGCCCGACTAGAGGCAGCGTTTCAGCGTAATGGTCCCTTATGAGTCTTGGGATGAACTGCAGCTTGGGACGGAGGGATTTGTAAGGGACCATGGGGTGTCGTCAGAGGCTCTGTAGGACCTGAAGATAGAGACTCAGAGACAGAGGGAACGGGAGGTGTGGAATAGTGACGGGACCGAGTTTGAAGGTTGAGGTCGACGGTGAGAGAAGGGTCAGAGGCCATCATGAGAATCTGGTAATCAGAGGAACCAGAAGGGGAAGGTTGAGTGGTTACCGGGGCATGAGGAGGTTGAGTGGCCACGAATCCTTGGTGAGGGAAAGTATCGGTAAACACAATGGGTTGGGAAGTAGTTGGGGTGGGAAGGACAACAGGGGAGGAGTGTTGTCCTTGCACGGTGGCCTGAGATTCCCACATCTACCGCATTTGTGGTAATAAGGGACAATCATGAGTGTAGTGACCATCATGGGTTTATTGGTACGAAGTGGCTTGTCCGGCTTGGGCTGAGGGCCCTGTGGCTGGTTGGTAGTGGTAGGGTCAATACTGGAAGAATTGGGTCCCCGGTTACCAGACGTGGATTGGTTGCCTTTTCTCTTTCTCTGAGAAGGAATAAAATTAGGTGCCCCCTGCTGTGTAAAGACTTGCCCTAGGGGGGTAGTAATTGTGGTTGTGGGGGTGGAAAAGGCAAAGGAGTGGGAGGTCTGAATGCTGGAGGAGCTGGGACACCAGGTTGTGGATATGGATAAGGGGTAGGATGGGAAACATTGAGGTAAGCAGGAGGGTGGGAAAAAGGAGGAGGAATGCCGTATCCTAGATACATGCTACCTAGAGGGGAAAAAGTGCCGGAGGGGCTGGCCCCCCCTTGAGGGAAGCCCGGAAGAGGCTGGGTAGAGGTATGGGATAGAGCTCCAACGATACCGTCGGCAGAATGAGATGCCCCCGAGGCATTAGGGCCATCGGGCTTGGGAAGGTCAGGAAGGACGGTATAAACATAACCAGATTGGGCGTAGATAAGGTCATATTTCAAGGCTATTTGGAGGGCAGCTTCTTCGGTTTGGGGAAAATGGGATGCGACATCTTTACCAATGGGAGGTAAGAGAGAGCGAAGGAACCAGTCCATGTAAATCCAATCTTCAAAGGGGGGAGCGCGACACAAGCTCCGTCTTCGCCGCCATTACTGGACATGAGCTGAAAGGCGGGTCAAAGAGGATTGATGGAAAGAAGTTAAGAGTTCAGTACCAGTGTCGTATCGGAGGGGGAGCTGGAAATAAGATAGAAAGGCTTGGGCAATAGTCGCAAAGGTGGTATGGGAAGAGGTGGCTTGGTCAACATACCATTTAGAAGCTTCACCGGTAAGCGTGCGTTGGAACAATCAAAGACAGATGGAGTCGTCGGTGATGGAATTGGAGGAACGCCACATGTGAAAAGATCGAATATGGTTAGAGGGATCTTCACTAGAAAGGCCTTCGAACTTGGGAATGTCGGAGGGGAGCTTGGTTGGCATAGCAGGCCAACTGACATCGTGGAGAATATGATCATTGATCAGCTGATTGAAATCGGGGAGACTGAGGCCAGCCATATAAGGGATTAATGGGGTAGTCGAGGTAGGTCCCGTAGGGGTTCCACTGGAAACGGACCCAGCAGTAGAACTGGGGTTAGGGCTAGGTCCGAAACTAGACATGGTGAAGGTAACAGGGGGGGAACCAAGAGGAGGGGGAGAACCCGAACAATTAGAGGAAGAGTCGGAGTGCGGACTCAGGGGAGGACTTACTTGATGACGACGGGAAGGAGGAAGTCGACTGACCATAAACTGAGGGTGAAGGCCAAGAAGTCTCCGGGAGAAGCGCCTTGGGGGCGCAATGATGACGGGAAGAAGAAAAACCGACAAGGGCAGGGAGGGAAAAAATCAAGTGAGGTCAAGGGCGGAGAGGTGCAGTGACAATTGATTTTAAAGTCTTGGCCAGGCGGTGTTAACCAGGCTCTTCTTCACTTAGGGTCAGTGTGTGGCGTGCATTAATTTTAATTGTTTAAACCCAGACGTTTTGAGAGTAAAAGAAAAAGTGTGCTGTGTAACTGAAAATAAATCTGCAGTAAATAAAATGAAAAGAACAGAAAATTAATAGCTACTAATGCATCAATCTAACCCAAGAAGGCGGGTCTCTCAAAACTGGTCTATAAGAGGGAAAAAACTAGGCAAAGCAAGCAAAAAGAGGCCAATATATCTAAGGTCAGGAGGGAAAGGGATCTAAAGGGGAAGTCTGCTGAAAATAGGTTCAGAGAACAACAAAGCGGCAGAGGCAAGGTTGTTGCTAAAAAGGAGAAGATCAACTAAAAATATGAGGGACAATGAGGCGGCCCTAGAAATGAACCCAAAAAAAACTATATGAGGTGATTTGAAAGGGGGAAGAGCTGATCTAAAGAGATCTGAAACTAAGGTATCAGATCTTAAAGCAATAAGGCTGAAACTCTGGAAATTCAAACTTCTGAAACAGAAAAAACTCTCCCACCAAAAGTGGAGGGTACTAGAGCCCTAGGGGGAAAGATTCCCACTTAGTTAAGTGAAACAGATCAGAAACAGGTCTAAATGGGCGGAGACGGAGGCTGGAAAACCCTAACATAAGCTTTAGAAAAACCCAGAAAAAGTGCAGGTCGCAGGTTCTGACCTGTTTTCAATCCAGGTCACAGGTTTGGGGCAGAAAAGTGCGTCCTCAAGCTCAGGTCACACTTTTTGGGTCGATAAGTGCGACCTGCAGATCCGGCTCTTTCGGCGGCAGATTTTAGAAAAATTTGTCGTCTCAGCTGCGGCTGATGTCTATCACCTGCGCAATAAGGCTAGAAACACACGGAAGTTAAAAATTTGACTGATGGGGGTTTTAGAGGTGAAAAGCACCATAAAAATAGGAAAAACAGGAAACTGAAGAGAAACCCCAGGGTTTGAAACAACTGGATATGCAGAAATAGATAAAATGACAGTGGTCGTAAAATAAAACTCGTGTGGAGTCGCCAATTGTTAGTATGAATCTTTCGTCGTAAAATATCACTTTATATATGCATAACAAATAGCCCTAACATCGATTATGGATACAAAATATCTTTAAGTCTACTGCACAAATTCAGATCTAAGCACAAAAGACATTAAGCAGATAAAATATAATATGGCTCCATGCATCCAACAGACAAGACAAGAACAAAGTATTTAAAAGAATGATTTATATTATATTAAAGAATGGGGCACCTAAGAGGAAAAGGTGTTTTCCAGTTCTCCTCAATGGGATGGGTTCTTGAAAGTCCTCAGCATTTCAAATCTAAAATTCCTCTCTCTTATTGTGGTAGAAAACCTTGGCAAACATAGAACTCAATGGGAGCTCACAAAGCAAAAATAGAAAATGGTGACCAAGAATAGACCCAGTGTGATCTAATGCAATGAAGGTGACTAATGAATGGGGAAAACCCCTCTATTTATAACAAAATATTGGGGTGTTCTAGAACTCGGTGCATGAATAAAATATTATTAATCAAATTATAGAATCACCCTTTAGGAATATTTTATTATATTTGTTGGAGGGAAAAGGTCTTTTGACTTGGGTCAATTCCTTTATTTATAAACAATAAATAAATAAATGATTTATTTATTTATTATTTTAGGGAGATGGTGGGAATATAATTAAATAAATAATGATTTATTTAATTATTTACAAAATATTTAGTCAAATTTAACTAGGAATATTATTAAATAATGATTTGAATAACTTATTCCTAGGAAATAATTAAATAAATAATGATTTTATTTAATCAATTTCCTTGTTTTGGGTTAAATATGACTAGGAAATATAGAAAAATGTTATTTTATATGGTGAAAGAAATTTTACTTAGGGTAAAATTGGTCTTACATGGTGTACTTGGGTTCATCTAATGATAATGGGTTAGATGACCAAAAAAATGGTGTAACATGGTGAAAAACGAAGAAGTCTTAAACATATATAGTTTGAAAGCAAATACTCATGAGGTAGGGCAAACCATTAATCTCTATGAACAATACTCAAACTGATAAACATGAAAGATAAACATTCAGGTGAGACATAGAAGCATAAGAACTCCTAACTTTAAAAATTCACCTTAAGCTGTTGGGAAAACATATAATATTAAACAAATAACTTAATATATGGAGAGGAAACTCCTAAAAAACATATATCAAACTATCGGGAACTCTGAAACAAGTTGGTAAGCATGGACAAAGGGAAAGATCGAACGAGACCTCTTTGACTTAACCTAATCAATCAATATTTCATAGAAAGGCTTCATAATAGGGTATTGAGAACTTCAAATAAGTAGGGCACACCCTAAATCATATTTGATAGCTAGCATACTGACTATTAATTAAAAAATAACAAATTATTGGTGGACCTAAGGAGAAGTTAAGAATTCCTTATAATGACCAAGAAGAAGAAAACATCAAAGTTGTAATAAACAGGAGGTTTGAGGTGCTTCCATGAGCATACCTCAACCTATACTTTTCTGATCTAAAGAAAACAAGAAGTATGAAACATTAATGGAAACAAGAAGACAAAAAAATTAGGGAAACATCACCATTCACCAAGTTATGGAATCCTGCACACAATGCTCCTCCACCATCAAGCCAAGTAAGTCATTCATCCACTTCATAAAACCAATATTTTCTCCAAGCTCATAAAACTATGTATTTCTCTTAACATGTCAATTTCTCCCTATTTTTATAATGAATCCTCATGGTTTATTAAGCCAAGAGGACAAAGAGCTCACTAGAGAAACTAGAAGGCCATTGGCCAAAGCAAAATATCTAAAACTGTCTTTGAGGCCTTACAAGGTCCAAGGCACAAAATATCTCTTCAAAATATCCTTTTCAGATAAAAATAGAAAAAATATTGACTTTTAGGCTCTGACATACATGATAGAACTTTCCTAACGCACATTTGCCTTGTCCTCACACAGGAATGCAGAAATTTGTCTCTGTTTTTGCAAAATTTCCAAGCGCGCAACACCAAAAAAGGCCTTTTTGCAGCAAGGTTTTGGAGGCCTTCCCGATGTCGAAAAAGGCCCCGTGATGGCGCATTGGAAAGATATGAATGTATAGTTTCCAAATATACTTTATTTTTCCCAATATGATCTCTTAAAGTTTCCCAAAAAGTAGAAAAGGTGCAGATTCACAGGGGCGCAACACCAGTTCAGAAAAAGTGGCAGAAAGGTGAAAAATGGCTTCTTTTGGACCTTTTGAGGGACCATATCAACTCCAAATGAGCTGAAAATTTGTGAACATGCTCCTATAGTGCCAAGGAATCCAAAAATGTAAAATTTTCCTGCTGAAGATACTCTAGGAAAAAGCGCAGCACCTGGGGTGCTGCGCTCCTAGGCTTAAAAATTTACAAAAAAACAAAAGGTGTCCAATTTTGCTCAAAATTGGTGAGTGAATCCCTCAAGGGTCCCTAGAGACCTGTAACGAAGCTTGAGCCAATATTCCAAGCCTATCTTAGTCTTTTCCATCTTTTGGTGCCGGGCGCCTCCTTTGGGCAATTTTGAGCCTTTTCCTAGCAAACTGATTTCTCTTTTTATAATGCTCAGTCATCTTTCTCTGTAAGCTCAAATTCTTGTTTGCCTTCTCCAACTTAGCCTCCAAATGTAGGTTTTCCCTTTCAAGCCATGATTCTTTGTCATGTTCAATTTCCAAGGCTAAGAGCTCAGTGAGAGGGAATTGTTGTGCTTGGGCTGCTTCTTCCTCTCTCTGTTTTTCTAATGCTCTCCTAAGACCCATAGTCTTAGGCCTCTTCCTAGCTTTCCCTTCTTCCTCATAGAAGCCCATGTACTCCTCTAGCTGTACTTGTGATTTCTGGGCTTCTCTTTTTTATTTGAGCGCCCGGGCTTCATAAATGGCAAGTTGGCCACTCATTTGCGCGTTTTGTGTTTGTAGGAAATGAATGATATATTTTGATCTTTCCAGCTCAACCTCTAAATCTCTGATTTGTGCACTTCGGTCCTGTAGGAGAGAATTGAGTATCCTGGTTTCATTGTCCTCATCACTGTTGTTTAGTCAATTTAGTGTCCTAAATTGATAGCATAAATTATCAACCAGGGCTAGTAAACTGATGAAGTGTACTTGCACTATATGTGCCTAAGTATCCCTTTTCTTATTTAATTGTTTTCAGTGTTTTAATGATGTTTTGGGTTTTGTTATGTTTGAGTCTTATTATGCTACTCTATGCTCAGAAGATGAAGTTAAATCTATGTCAAAAAGGAAGAAAAAGGAAATCTTAGAATTAAAACAGAGTTTAGTTGCAAGTTCTGTCCCTAATTAGAAAATGATGAAAATAGAGAGTCCTAATCCATGGATATTATAGCTTTCAAATTAAAATTCGTGAAAATGAAAGGTAACTCAAAGCACTACAACTCAATCTAATTCATTTAGTTAGATATTTGTGGGAATAGCTTGTGAAAGAGATTAAATTCTAATGCAATGAGGATCTTCCTAAAACATAAAAGAAGTATTAAAATAAACAGTAACTTAGAACATTACAATGAAATCTCACTCATATGATAGAGGTGTATTGGAATAGATTGAGAAAAAGATTACTATAATGTAATAAGGATCTCCTATGAAATGCTAAAACAACTTATGAAATTACAACTAGATCTCATTCATGAGTTAGAGGTTTGTTGGAAGAGTTTGTTGAAAGAGATTAGGCATAATGTGATAAGGATCTTCTATAAAACAAACAATCAATAACCCACAATATTACAGCTAAGTCTTATTCATGATTTAGAGGTTTATTGGAATAGCTTGAGAAGAAGACTGTTTGTAATAAGATGAGGATCTTCTATCTAATTGCAGAATAGAAAATGCTAATAACTCAAAATAGTACAACCAAATCCCATTCATATAGTAGTGATATATTGGAAGAGCTTGAGAATGAGAATAACTGTAAGATAATGAGGATCTTTTTAATCTAAATGACAGAAATTGAAGTGCTAGTAACTCAGAATATTACAATTAAATCCCATTCATTTAATAGAGATATATTGGAAAAGCTTGAGAAAAATAATAACTGTAATATCATGAGGATATTTTATCTAAGAAAATGATATGAAACATAATGCTAAGAGATATAATTCCGAAAAGCAGTCTAAGTAAGGAAATATGACAAAACAGAATTGAAAACTACTTATCTAGAAAACATGTAAAGCTTCCTCGAATAGCAGGGGCCCTCTACTATCAATTAAGCATTAATCCTTTAACTCCTCAAGGTTTTATTCAGAACAACATCAAATTTTTACTCCTTCTATTATCAAAATGCTCGAAAACAGAGTATCACAGTAATGATAAAATATGTATCAAAATTGTTCCTCTCGAAATTACCGAGCTGAATTTATATGAAATTACATAACTAACATTGAAAGAAAGTAGGTACAGGTGTATTTTTAAAGTTAAAATCAAAATAGAACTCTTTTAGGATTCCTGATTTGCTGTAAAGCAAATCAGGAGTCCTGATTCTTGTAGAAGACAACTTGCTTGACTTTTTCTTTGACCACGTACATAGGCACCTCCAGCTTTCGATCCAGTCTTCGTGGAAGGGAACGAATGATGTAGGAAAGATTTGGAATCCACCTATGTGTGCATTTTCTCCAGATGACACCTGTAACATATGTAAACACCAAAAAATCTACGAAACGCTTGACTGGCTACAGAATGACTGCATTTTGTAGCTAAAACTGTTCAAAAATAATTAAGACAGCAAAATCACAATAGTACAATAATTAAATTATTGTATGCAACCTTTAAGAAATCTTAGTCATTCTCATTGAGTTTTAGGTTTATGAAATGATAAAGAAATGATGAAATGAAGTGAAGTCTAGCAAAAGAGAAGACAATTTCAGGGCTCAACAACTATCAATGTGGATGAGTTCAAATTCCCTCTCTTTTTCATGGCTGCTTTCTTGTTCTTCCATTGCCTTCTTGCCTTTGTCCTTCATGGGCTTCTTACCCTTGTCTTTCTTTGGCAATTCACCCTTGTCTCTCTTTGGCAGTTTACCCATGCTCCTCAATGCCTTGGTGACATTGCTTTTCATTGTTTGAGTGACTTTACCTCTCACTGTTTTGGTGATTTTACCTTTCACTAGTTTTCAAGAGGAGTGCATGATGCCTTGCCTTTTGGAGGTAGAAAACACATGCCTCCTACCTTTCTGAGAAGGGATGATGAGAGGTGTGCCAACCTGGGCTTGCATAATTTGATCATGTCCAGCCCTAGGACTATCTTTTTCTTCAAGAGTGTTTTCTGTGTGTATCTCTTTGTCACTTTGCCATTTGCAGTCCCTCTGATTATCGATTTCAACATTTTTTATGCTCTTATCACCAGAAGTACCTTAAAAAATGTCATATTCTGTTTTCGCATTGTGGGAGGCACCTAGGTCTGATACTTTTGCATCTTCAGGATTGTCCACTTCTTTACCCTTTTCACTGCTATTTTGACTGTCTCCTCTTTGGCTATCTTTCTCTTTTCTATCTTCATCTTCTCCATCACTGTTTGTAGCATGATCAACATTGTTTTCCTCAAGGCCTTCATCATCTTTTCCCTCATTGTTTGTATCATCTACCTTATCTTCATTATTTTGGTCATCACTCCTTGGTTCATCTTGATTATCACTGTTTTCTTCAGGGCCTTCGCTGCTTTCTTCAAGGCCATTTCCTCCTTCTTTATTTTCATTATTTTCTTTCTCATTTTCATCATCTTATCCCTCATGCTCCTCATCTTCCTCACACTCTTCCTCACTTTGATCATCACTGCTTTCTTCCAGGCCAACATTGCTCTTTTCAGGGTCACTACTATTTTCTTCATGACCACCTTTATTTTCTTCAGGATCACTTTTATCAGGGGAAGGTGTTTGAAGAATTTTTGTTTGGGAGAGAGATTCATTGGAGGAAAGTGAATCATGTTCAGTGGAGGGCGATGAAGGAGTATGAGGAAGGTTTTGAGAAGAGGATGACACACTTTGCAATGGGATGGAGGATGAAGTGGTGAAGTCATCATGGGAAATAAAGGCTTCCCAAGGAATTCCTTGGTGCTATAGTTGGTGAGTTACAATTATTTTGAAAAGAGAGTGATGAAATAGGCTTGCCATCTGCTGGGCTTGGGGTTTCTTTTTCAGGATGGTAGACATTTTTTCAATGCTTTTGTAGAGGACAAAGGGCATGTTCAGTAACTTGGTCCTGGTGAAGTGCATGAGGATTCTAATATGATAGGAGTAGATTCGGGAGAACCTACCCTCATAGGTAAAGTATTTCATGACAATGTTCATGAGGAGGGCATATCTGTCGAGTAGATGCGAAAAAGGAAAAATGGCTTTACATGCAGATTGAAAACTAGGTTTTAGAAAAGGATGATAATGGATCAAGTACAGATGTTTCTGTTTTAGCCATCTCTCTCCTATGTAAGGCATACTAGTGGCTTTAGAAATAGCTTTAGGGGTCAATTCAAACCTTACCCCTGCTAGATGAACTTTATGCCTATGAAGCCTTAGGGAAAATAACACTATTAACTGAGGATGGCTCTTGACTTCTTGTACCTTGTTGCAAAACTCAAAACACCCTAATTCTTGGAAATTATATAAGATAGAAGGGGAGGCTATCATCTCTTTTGTGTCTGTAGGTTCAAACCTATTGGGCTTCCCTCCTTTCTTAGAATGTCTCCTTGGTCTTTAAGGCTCATCACTATCTTCTTGAGACATGGTGATTACTTTGCCCATTCTTCCAATTTTTTAAACAAAAGGCTCTTTTGTTGATGAAGTGATGAGGAGAGAGGTTTTTAGGAGATTTTGGACCTCTAAACAGGCTTATAAGATTAACAGAGTAATAGGTTGCAATTTCTATCCAATTTTTCTCAAGTTGTCTTTGACATAAGATTAGCCCTAATTGGCACTTTTACAACTTCAAAATATGAGGAGGAGATGATATTTTATGGATAATACCTCTAGAAACGCTCTCTTATGGAAAAATGCAGCTTATGGGAAAAAAATATCCAATTCTGGCCCTTTCTGTAACTTTCTAGGCAGTGCTATGATTTTCCTCAAGGCGCGCATCGTCGGCTCGGGTGTTGTCT
Source organism: Pinus albicaulis (assembly GCA_034641835.2). NCBI lineage: Eukaryota > Viridiplantae > Streptophyta > Pinopsida > Pinales > Pinaceae > Pinus > Pinus albicaulis. The sequence goes on from CM076583.1 coordinate 37,937,758, forward strand.
GCACGAGGTTGTGTGTGACGGGTGTAGTGGTGGGTGTGCAGTGTCTGCCCGAGTGTTGTTTGCACGATATTGTGTTGCGGCAGGCACCGTGGTGGGCGCGCAACGCCTTTTGGCCCGGGCGACAGACACAATGGCAGACGCGCAGCACCGGCGGGCATGGGTGTTTCCTGCACGTGAAGTCGGGGCGCTGTCGGGTGGCAGTCCTTGCACGTCGGGCGGGAAAGAGAACGCGCAACGTCGTTCTTCAGGCATGAAGCGGCTGGTTAAAACTTGCACTGGACACATTTATAGGCGCACAACATCTACGAAAAATCACCTGAGGATGCTCTGTGAGACTTCAAACGCACTTCTTCTCCTACCAAGATTGGAATGAAAAGGAAAAAGGCCATTGGGGCTATTTATATTCCTCTTTTTGAAATAATTTTGAAAAAAATTCCACTTTTGTAAAGTTTTAACTCCACATTTCCATTGTTTTCTTTTGACTGTCTTTTCAGTGCAAAAAGATTTTTTGGAGCTAGTCTTCTTTTTTGTTTCTAAATCACTGATTTATGATTTGAGAAATTAATTGATTTGTGATGGCATTTGTTTGTCTTTGCAAGGCGAGTTTAGAAGCTGTTGTGCCTCCATACTCCTTAAAACAAGGTTGTGACTATTTTGTGTGACAGTTTAACTAACACCCCTGATTGTTACTCTTTTAGTGCAAATGGCACCTAGATCCTTTAAAATCAGATTTTATCACCTTTTGGATTTCAAAATCACATATTTGATTTTAGTGGAGTTTTGTACTCTTTCACTTATCTTTAGGAGATAACTCAAAAAAAATTTACACCCTCTGCTGTTGATGAAGGAGGTGTTGCATTTTTACCTTATCATGCCTATTTGCATTTTATCCAAATTTTTGAAACTGTCTCCAAAAAACCTTTCCACTGTGGGTCAATAATCAGATATTTGTATTTTCAAAAAAATCATACCATGCTGTTTTTCTTCTTCAATGTGACTGTACTCTTCATAGTGGTCTTAGTCTGTCTTTCATCTAATGGTGCATCTGAAAACCTTTGTCTTGTTTGGAGGGGCATGGGAAAAGGCAGTTGTCCCTTTCCCAGTTATGCTTTGAGGCCCAAACTGTCCTAATGCTATTTTTCCAAAAAACACCATGCCTTTTCATATATTACCGAACTTTTGAAATTTACACAGAGGTTTTTATAAGCAGTAATTTACCTCTTATAATGGAATCAAGACCTTTGTAGTAGTCTCCAGCTCACTGTTGTGCCTTTTAATCACTGTAGATGATCTCTTGAGACCTTTTAGGCATCCTTGAATTATCTATGTAGAGAAACTATTGATTTTCCTTGTGACTTCCAGCTCACTATACCTTTTATTCAAATTTTCAATGACCTAACTGAAACTCTCTTTGGTGCCTCTCTTTGGCTTTGTTTTTCTTTAGATTAAACATCAAGACATCCTTGCAGAGATGCATTTGATATGATGGCTTATTCTTGGCAGATTTCATTGTTGGACCAGGAGGGTCACCTTGGAGGTTGTTTGAGTGCCTTCTTTAGAAATATGACAACCTCATCTCTGTTTCTCATGAGTTTACCCTTGATTCTCTGTGAAACAACAGTGCATAAAAATGATGGTGCATGACCTAGGGAAACCTAATTGACTTGTCTGCAATGTTTTTTAGGAAAGGGCTTTTGACTGATGGTTCGAAAACAGAGTTTTTGAAAAAGACACAGGGTTTTTAGATATCCTTATATGCACCAACACCTATAAAACTAGACATTTTTATGGTACTTTGAAGGGTTTTCTAGACATACTTTTGATATCAACAATGACTTGCGCAGTTTCTAGAGTAAGAGGGAAAACTTGGCTTAACTTGGCCAGACAAATTTGTGAAGTAAGAAGGCTTATGCATCAGATGTAGAATACCATAGACAAAAGTAACAATCATGGATAGAATAAGGCTTATCAATCCAAGATGGGGTCTTGACAGGATGACCAAGCTAATCATAGCAGACAAGAGAGGAGGGAGAGTGAAAAAATTTCTCTGAGGGGATTTCTAGAAGACATGAAGATTCTTTGAATTTGGTTTTTAGAAAACTTGGAAAAAGTATTTAGTCATATAAACAAGTGAAAATTACTGATGAATAATAGTGGCTCCATTTGGGGAGGGAAGATCCTTCTCGGGAGGTGTCCAGAATTTCATATTTCTGGTTTACAAAGACCAATGCCTCATCCATTGGGTGGATTATTTCTTTTCTTTTGCTGCTTTCCCTGAAATGGTGATTTTGAAAATCTGAAAGCATGATTAGCTCAATCTTCACCTTTACCTACCCAATCTATTTTCCTAATATTTTTTCTTCTTTAGGTGCATTTGGACTAGCAACCTTGACATCTTATTTTTTTTTGAAAGAAATTTCTACCTTATTTCTTCTCGGAGCTCAGATTATGCTAATGAACTTCTTTGATTCTCTACCTATTCTATTTGACTGTCAAGATTAAGCAATATGACAGACTTCATTATCTAACTATTTGACAAGAAATTTAAAACATGACTAAATTAGGATTAGACAGTCTGATTTATTATGGATTTGTGGCATAACAACAAGCTGCACACAAATGTTATTTTTGTACAAAGTAAGATTTAGAAAAATCAGGGCTAGGATACATAGTTTGATATTCATCCCTATTTTCTTCTTTGGTTCTGTTTTGAGCATGTGGAACTAGTATCTTCTCTCATAATCTATTTTCTTTAACAAGTCAAGCTTGAATATTTTGACTAGCATTATTTTCACTAACTTATCAACAATAAATTTAAAGCATGTTCAGTTATGATTAGGCTAGATAGCTGAAAAAGACATAATTTTTCACTAGTAGTGGAATTTGGACTTGCACACTTTCAGTATTACTTTTTTTAAGGCATGGGGCTGTACCCTTTCTTTTAGAATCTGCCCTCTTTTTCCATTTCTATGTGTTTTTTGTGTTTTTCATTTTTTCTTTAAACAATCTGAAAATAAAAATATGCTCACAGGGATGAGCTTATTTTGCATGCCTATATATCCTAATCTAACCTATACATGATAGAAATTTATTTGGTGAACTCTATTTTCCAATATAACCAGTCAAGTAGATGATTGCATGGGTGATCTTGTTTCAGCTCTTTGAGGATGCTGAAGAAATCAAAAGGCCACTTGCACCTTACTTGTGCTTGAACAGTAGTACCTAAAATTCTCTTTAAACCTTCCATCAAACTGTTCTTGGCAGAAAACACTCCTCTTTTAGATTTCTCAAGGAAAACAGCAAATGGATCTTGGAATGATACCTGATCTTGAGGACTTGAGACATAAGCTTCATCTAGGACTACTCCTTCTTCCACTTGGCTATGTTTGGGACTCTTTTGGGAAAGAAACTCCACCTCTTCCTCATGGTCATATGAACTGGTAGATTCATCATATGTGGCAATGTTATCCTCTAAAAAACCTGATGTGCTTTGATAGAGTGGGTTGAAATCTGTGTGAATGCCATCATATTGATGAGCAAGAGCACTCTTTGGCAATAGATCTTCTTGAGAAAGAAGTGCATCAACTTTCTTGTGATCATCAATTTCCATGCCTTCATCTGCAATTTGTAATCCAAATGAACTTGGTGACTTCTTGTTTGGAGCTAAGAAAATTTCTATGTCATAAATTATTTCCTCAACCATTTTAGGAGAAGGCTTCTTATTTACAACCGGTTCAAGGCTCATTAGCTTTCCCAACCTCATCAGCAAAATTGATAGACTGTTGATTTCCAATCACATGAAAACTATTTCTGATGGAATGACGTGAAGTAGAGCAAAGAGTCGGAGACTCTTCACTTACTTCTAAACTTTCAAGGCTTTCCTCATCAGTGGCATAGGTGACCTATCTTAGCTGATTACTGCTTTCAATTTGATGATAGTGAACTTCACCCAAAAATCAATTGCTGATGGCTCTGCAAGGTTAGCTTCTGCTTGGATATCATAATCATCAATATATTGATCAAACTTTGTAGAATCATTAATATAAGTAATGTCACCAACCATACATATTGGACTATCAGATTGTTTCTCTTCGAATTGATTTACAAATATATTTCTGACTTTAGGTATGCAATATTAGCAGGAGAATGATCAGAAAATTTTTGGTCATATGAAGTTTTAGAGGCTGTCTGCATGTTTAGAAGCTGATTTATTTCTTATTTAGTTAGAAAAGGAGGCATTTTTCCTTTTCCTTGGAAATAAATACAACAGTCCTCTTTCTTTTGTGAAGGCTGATTTAGAGGCTGAATGTCTTCTTGAGTCTCACTTAGAAGAGATGATGAATCATCACTTGTGTTTTTAGAGGGTTCCTATGGGTGTTCTTTCATTTTTTGATTGGTTTCATCCTCTATCAAATCTTCTTGATTTTTGTGATAGTTACTTTGAGCATGAGATTCATAAGTTGCCTCTGATAGGTTCTCAGGGTGCCAATTTCCTTTTAAAATATGAAATGAATCGAAGCATAAGGGTAGAGACTCTAAATGTGTTATCTCCTCCTTTATTTCAGATTTGATTTCATCCTTAACCAATTTTTCTTGATTTATGTGAGAGTTATCTTGAGCATGGGTTTCCTGAATAGCTACTAAGAGATCTTCAGGATGCAAATTTCCTTTCAAAATCTGAAAAGAATTAAAGCATAAGGGTAGAGACCTTAAAGGTTTTGACTCTTCCTCTATTTCATATTTTGTGATTTCAAGATGGCTGATTGTTTCTTTAGGGCACTCCTCTCTATTTTTATTTACAACTAGCTAATAATGCTCTCTTAATAATGAAGCACAAGATGTAGGAAAGTAACTAGTACCTACTTGGCAACCTTCTTTACTCTCTTCTTTGCAGTCTTTCTTGTCATGCATATTTTGTTTGCTTTTCTTGTTTTGTAGTGATTTAGTTTGCTTTTCCCAAGGAAGAAGTATATGTTGTTTTGAATAAGTAGCACCAACCTTAATCCTATACCTTTCCTCTTGCCTGTCAAGTAGATGCATCAGTTTGCTAAATGTATCTATCAATATCTCTAGTTTTGCCTCTATGTTCATACTTGGATCCATCTTTGTTTATCAAAAAGAGGTCACTGCATCTTTTCAACCAGTCTAGAGTTCTCTATCAGTGGAGTCTTTAGGTCTATTTAGGGTTGTGGAGTTGCCAGGTGGAAGATTTGAACTTTTTTTTCCACCATCATCATGATTTGGATTGCTTAATACATTCCCAGGGGAGTTTATAAGAACTAGCTGGGTAATAGGCCTACTGGAGGCTAGTGGAGTCGCCAAGTGGATATTTTTAGTTGTTTTGAAGATAAGTGTCTATGGTCCACCACCAATGCTCACAAAAATCCAATCTAGAAATCTTTTAGGGTTTTCTGAGTTTTCTATATGCAGCCCTTAAGGTATGTAAGAGTGTCCTATAGCTGAGTCGTCATTTTGCTAGGATGGTGAAAAATCTAGATTCTACTCTTAGGCTATCAGTTAAGTTTCTCTATGATTTGACGAAGGTTTCTGAAGTCCTAAGGGATACCTAGATTGTCATTGACATCAAAGGTTGCATCATGATCACCATTGTGTTGGTGAAAGTGATGAGGTGATTTACAAATCACTTGATTTTATAGTTTAACTGAGGGTTAAAAGAGTCAATAAGAGTTTTTAGGCTACTATGTACTCTGTCCAACCGTGATCGCCATTATGTTAGTGTCCCATAATTTGGCAGATTGGTAAACCAAATGGCAGGGTAAAATCAGACCAATCTTTGGAGTCCTAGGACCTAGCCTTCCTGGACTCAGAGAGGGCTCTCTCTATTATGCGAAGGATGTGAACTTGTTCGCTTTGTATGTTTGATTTTAGGCTAGTTTGTCAAGTATATTTTGGTTTGTTTTTGTTTTGAGGTAAAACTGATCAAGTAAGACAAATGGAAAGAGAGTTCATCAAATTAACAGGGCTATGGGGTCATATAAAGTCAAGGATGTCTAAATGATGGACAAGGTGTACTGCAGGGCCGATTTAGCAAGGTCAATGGATCCTTTAGGTGAGGTATGAGGTGAAATGAACATTAAGTTGGTGAAAAATGAAGAAGTCTTAAACATATATAGTTTGAAAGAAAATACTCATGAGGTAGGGCAAACCATTAATCTCTATGAATAATACTCAAACTGATAAACATGAAAGATAAACATTCAGGTGAGACATAGAAGCATAAGAACTCCTAACATTAGAAATTCACCTTTAGATGTTGGGAAAACATATAAGATTAAACAAATAACTTAATATATAGAGAGGGAACTCCTAAACAACATATATCAAACTATCGGGAACTTTGAAACAAGTTGGTAAGCATGGACAAAGGTCAAGATCGAACGAGACCTCTTTGACTTAACCTAATCAGTCAATATTTCATAGAAAGGCTTCAGAATAGGGTCTTGAGAACTTCAAATAAGCAGGGCATACCTTAAATCATATTTGAAAGCTAGCATACTGAATATTAATGAAAAAAATAAAAAATTCTTGGTGGACCTAAGGAGCAGTTAAGAATTCCTTATAATGACCAAGAAGAAGAAAACATCAAAGCTGTAATAAAAAAGAGGTTTGAGGTGCTTCCATGAGCATATCTCAACCTATAATTTTCTGATCTACAACAAACAAGAAGTATGAAACATTAATGGAAACAAGAAGAGATAAAAAAATCAGGGAAACATCACCATTCACCAAGCTATGGAATCTTGCACACAATGCTCCTCCACCATCAAGCCAAGCAAGCCATTCATCCACTTCATAAAACCAATATTTTCTCCAAGCTCATAAACCTATGTATTGATCTTAACATGCCAAGTTCTACTTTTTTTTACAATGAATCCTCATGGTTTATATAAGCCAAGAGGATAAAGAGCTCACTAGAGCAACTAGAAGGTCATTGGCCAAAGCAAAATATCTAAAACTGTCCTTGAGGCCTTACAATGTCCAAGGCACAAAATATATCTTCAAAATATCCATTTCGGATCAAAATAGCAAAAATATTGACTTTTAGGCTCTGAAATACATGATATAACTTTTCTAACGCACATTTTCCTTGTCCTCACATAGGAATGTATAAATCTATCTCTATTTTTGCAACATTTCCAGGCGCGCAACACCAAAAAAGGCCTTTTTGCGCAAGGTTTTGGAGGCTTTCCCAATGTAGAAAAAGGCCCAGTGATGGCTCGTTGGAAAGATATGAATGTCTACTTTCCAATTATACTTATTGTTTCTCAATATGATCTCTAGAAGTTGAAAAAAAAGTAGAAAAGGTGCAAATTCCCAGGGGCGTAGTACCTGTTCAGAAAAAGTGGCAGAAAGGTGAAAAATGGCTGCTTTTGGACCTTTTGAGGGACCAGATCAACTCCAAATAAGCTGAAAATTTGTGAGCATGCTCCTCTAGTGCCAAGGAATCCAAAAATGTAAACTTTTCCTATTGAATATGCTCTCAGAAAAAGCGCAGCATCCAGGGTGTTGCGCTCCTAGGCTTAAAAATTTACAAAAAACCAAAAAGTGTCCAATTTTGCTCAAAATTGGTGAGTGAATCCCTCAAGGGTCCCTAGAGACCTGTAATGAAGCTTGAGCAAAGTTTCCAAGCCTAGCTTGGTTTTTTCCATATTTTTGTGCCTGGCACCTCCTTCGGGCAGTTTTGAGTCTTTTCCTAGCAAACTGATTTCTCTTTTTATAATGCTTAATCATCTTTCTCTGTAAGCCCATATTCTTGTTTCCCTTCTCCAACTTAGCCTCCAAATGTAGGTTTGCACTTTCAATCCATGATTCTTTGTCATGTTCAATTTCCAAGGCTAGGAGCTGAGTGAGAGGGAATTGTTGTGATCGGGCTGATTCTTCCTCTCTCTATTCTTTTAATGCTCTCCTAAGACCCATAGTCTTAGGCCTCTTCCTAGCTTGCCCTTCTTCTTCATAGTCACCCATGTACTCCTCTAACTGTACTTGTGATTTCTGAGCTTCTCTTTTGTATTTGAGCGCCCAGGCTTCATAAATGGAAATTTGGCCACTGGTTTGCGCGTTTTGTGTTTGTAGGAAATGAATGATATATTTTGATCTTTCCAAATCAACCTCTAAATCTCTGATTTGTGCACTTCGGTCCTGTAGGAGAGAATTGAGTATCATGGTTTCACTGTCCTCATCACTATCAATGTGGATGAGTTCAAATTCCCTCTCTTTTTCATGGCTGCTTTCTTGTTCTTCCATTGCCTTCTTTCCTTTGTCCTTCATGGGCTTCTTACCCTTGTCTTTCTTTGGCAATTCACCCTTGTCTCTCTTTGGCAGTTTACCCCTGCTCCTCAATGCCCTGGTGACATTGCTTTTCACTGTTTGAGTGACTTTACCTCTCACTGTTTCGGTGATTTTACCTTTCCCTGGTTTTGAAGAGGAGTGCATGGCCCCTTGCCTTTTGGAGGCAGCAAACACATGCCTCCTACCTTTCTGATAAGGGATGATGAGAGGTGTCCGAACCTGGGCTTGCATAATTTGATCATGTATAGCCCTAGGACTGCCTTTTTCTTCAAGAGTGTTTTCTGTGTGTATCTCTTTGTCACTTTGCTGTTTGCAGTCCCTATGATTATCAATTTCAACATTTTTTATGCACTTATAACCAGGAGTACCTTCAAAAATGTCATATTTTGTTTCCGCATTGTGGGAGGCACCTAGGTCTGATAATTTTTCATCTTCAGGACTGTCCACTTCTTTACCCTTTTCACTGTTGTTTTAACTCTCTCCTCTTTGGCTATCTTTCTCTTTGCTATCTTCATCTTCTCCATCACTGTTTGTAGCATGATCTACACTATTTTCCTCAAGGCCTTCATCATATTTTCTATCATTTTTTGTATCATCTTCCTTATCTTCATTATTTTGTTCATCACTCCTTGGTTCATCTTGATTATCACTGTTTTCTTCAGGGTCTCCACTGCTTTCTTCAAGACCATTTCCTCCTTCTTTATTTTCATTATTTTCTTCCTCATTTTCATCATCTTCTCCCTCATGCTCCTCATCTTCCTCACAATCTTCCTCACTTTGATCATCATTGCTTTCTTCCTGATCATCACTGCTTTCTTCTGGGCCAATATTGCTCTTTTCAGGGCCACTAATGTTTTCTTCATGACCACCTTTGTTTTCTTCAGGATCACTTTTATCAGGGGAAGGTGTTTGAAGAATGTTTGTTTGGGAGAGTGATTCATGGGAGGAAAGTGAATCATGGTCAGTGGAGGGTGATGAAGGAGTATGAGGAAGGTTTTGAGAATAGGATGGCACACTTTGCAGTGGGATGAGGATGAAGTGGTGAAGTCATCATGGGAAATAAAGGCTTCCCAAGGAATTCCTTGGTGCTGTAGTTGGTGAGTTACAATGATTTTGACAAGAGAGTGATGAAATAGGCTTGCCATATGCTGGGTTGGGGGTTTCGTTTTCAGGATGGTAGACATTTTTTCAATGCTTTTGTAGAGGAAATAAGGCATGTTCAGTAACTTGGTCTTGGTGAAGTGCATGAGGAGTCTAATATGATAGGAGTAGATTTGGGAGAACCTACCCTCACAGGTAAAGTATTTCATGACAATGTTCATGAGGAGGGCATATCTGTCGAGTAGATGCGAAAAAGGAAAAATGGCTTTACATGCAGATTGACAACTAGGTTTTAGAAAAGGATGATAGTGGATCAAGTCAAGATGTTTATGTTTAAAACATCTCTCTCCTATGAAAGGCATACCAGTGGCTCAAGAAATAGCTTTAGGGGTCAATTCAAACGTTACCCCTGTTAGATGAACTTTATGTTTGTGAAGCCTTAGGGAAAATAACTCTGTTAACTGAGGATGGCTCTTGACTTTTTGTACCTTGTTGTAGAACTCAAAACACCGTAATTCTTGGAAATTAGATAAGACAGAAGGGGAGGCTATCAGCTCTTTGGTGTCTGTAGGTTCAAAACTATTGGGCTTCCCTCCTTTCTTAGAATGTCTCCTTAGTCTTTGAGGCTCATCACTATCTTCTTGAGACATGGTGATTACTTTTCCCCTTCTTCCAAATTTTTAAACAAAAGGCTCTTTTGTTGATGAAGTGATGAGGAGAGACGTTTTTAGGAGATTTTGGACCTCTAAACAAGCTTATAAGATTAATAGAGAAACAGGTTGCAATTTCTATCCAATTTTTCTCAAGCTATCTTTGACATAAGCTTAGCCCTAACTAGTGCTTTTACAATTTCAAAACATGAGGAGGAGATGCTATTTTATGGAGAGTACCTCTAGAAATGCTCTCTTATGGAAAAATGCAGCTTCTGGGCAAAAAATATCCAATTCTGGCCCTTTCTGTAACTTTTTGGGCAGTGTTGCACTTTTCCTCCAGGCGCGCAACGTCGGCTCCGACGCTGTCTGCACGAGGCTGTGTGCGATGAGCATAGTGGTGGGTGTGCAGCGTCTGCCTGGGTGCTGTTCGCATGAGATTGCGTTGTGGTAGGCACCGTGGTGGGCACGCAACACCTTTTGGCCCGGGCAACAGACACAACGGCAGGCGCGCAGCACTGATGGGCACGGGTGCTGCCTACACGCGGAGTTGGGGCGCTGTCTGGCGGCAGTCCCTGCATGTCGGGCAGGAAAGATAACGTGCAACTCCATTCTTCAAGCATGCAGCGTCCAGTTAAAACTTGCACTGGACGCACCTAGAGGCACGGAGTGTGTTCTTACAGGTGTGTAGCGTCTGTGAAAAATTGCCTGAGGATGCTCTGCGAGACTTCAAACACACTTCTTCTCCTACCAAGAGTGGAATGAAAAGGAAAAAGGCCATTGGGGCTATTTATATTCCTCTCTTTGAAATAATTTTGAACAAAATCCCACTTTTGTAAATTTTTAACTCCACCTTTCCATTGTTTTCTTTTGACTGTCTTTTCAGTGAAAAAATCTTTTTTGGAGCCAGTCTTCTTTTTTGTTTCTAAATCACTGATTTATGATCTGTGAAATTAATTGATTTGTGATGGCATTTGTTTGTCTTTGCAAGGCGAGTTTAGAAGCTGTTGTGCCTCCATACTCCTTAAAACAAGGTTGTGACTGTCTTTTGTGTGATAGTTTAACTAACAACCCCTGAATGTTACTCTTTTAGTGCAAATGGCACCTAGATCCTTTAAAATCTGATTTTCTCACCTTTTGGATTTCAAAATCACATATTTGATTTTAGTGGAGTTTTGTACTCTTTCACTTATCTTTAGGAGATAACTCAAAAAACTTTTACACCCTCTGTTGTTGATGAAGGAGGTGTTGCATTTTTATCTTATCATGCCTATTTTCATTTTATCCAAATTTTTGAAACTGTCTCCAAAAAACCTTTCCACTGTGGGTCAATAATCAGATATTTGTATTTTCAAACAAATCATACCATGTTGTTTTTCTTCTTCAGTGTGACTGTACTCTTCATAGTGGTCTTAGTCTGTCTTTCATCTGATGGTGCATCTGACAACCTTTGTCTTGTTTGGAGGGGTGCGGGAAAAGGTAGCTGTCCCTTTCCCAGTTATGCTTTGAGGCCCAAACTGTCCTAATGATATTTTTCCAAAAAGCGCCATGCCTTTTCATATATTACCAACCTTTTGAAATTTACAAAGAGGTTCTTATAAGCAGTAATTTACCTCTTATAATGACATCAAGACCTTTGTGGTAGTCTCCAGCTCACTGTTGTGCCTTTTAATCATTGTAGATGATCTCTTGAGACCTTTTAGGCATCCCTGAATTATCTATGTAGAGAAACTATTGATTTTCCTTGTGACTTCCAGCTCACTGTACCTTTTATTCAAACTATCAATGACCTAATTGAAACTCTCTTTGGTGCCTCTCTTTGGCTCTGTTTTGCTTTAGATTAAACATCAAGACATCCCTGCAGAGATGCATTTGATATGATGTCTTATTCTTGGTAGATTTCACTGTTGGACCAGGAGGGCCACCTTGGAGGTTGTTTGAGTGCCTTCTTTAGAAATATGACAACCTTAGCTCTGTTTCTCATGAGTTTACCCTTGATTCTCTATGAAACAACAGTGCATAAAAATAATGGTGCATGACCTAGGGAAACCTAATTGACTTGTCTGCAAGGTTTTTTAGGAAAGGGCTTTTGGCTGATGGTTCGAAAACAACGTTTTTGAAAAAGAAACATGGTTTTTAGATATCCTTATATGCACCACCACCTATAAACCTAGACATTTTTATGGTACTTTGAAGGGTTTTCTAGACAGACTTTTGATATCAACAATGACTTGGGCAGTTTGGAGAGTAAGAGGGAAAACTTGGCTTAACTTGGCCAGACAAATTTGTGAAGTAAGAAGGCTTATGCATCAGATGTAGAATACTATAGACAGAAGTAAAAATCATGGATAGAATAAGGCTTATTAATCCAGGATGGGGTCTTGACAGGATGACCAAGCTAATCATAGTAGACAAGAGAGGAGGGAGAGTGAAAAAATTTCTCTGAGGGGATTTCTAGAAGACATGAAGATTCTTTGAATTTGGTTTCTAGAATACTTGGATAAAGCATATAGTCATCTAAACAAGTGAAAATTACTGATGACTAACAGTGGCTCCATTTGGGGAGGGCCACTCCCTCTCGGGAGGTGTCCAGAATTTCATATTTCTAGCTAACGAAGACTAGTGCCTCATCCATTGGGTGGATTCCTTATTTTCTTTCGCTGCTTTCCATGAAATGGCGATTTTGAAAATCTGAAAGCATTATTATCTCAATCTTCACCTTCACCTACCTAATCTATTTGCCTAACATTGTTTCTTCTTTAGGTGCAATTGGACTAGCAACCTTGACATCTTCTTGTTTTTTGAAAGAAAAATAAACTATCTATTTCTACCTTATTTCTTCTCGGAGCTCAGATTATGCTGATGAAATCCTTTGATTCTCTACCTATTCTATTTGAATATCAAGATTAAGCAATATGACAGACTTCATTATCTAAGCTATTTGACAAGAAATTTAAAACATGACTAAATCAGGATTAGACAGTCTGATTTATCATGGGGGTTATAGCATCATTTTTCACCCTCATGTGATTAATGATTGTCTCTTTGGCCTTGGGCACCCTTTTCCCCCAGACTTGAACAACTTCATAAAAACATTGTCTAAAAACCCATACGCGACTATACCAATACTTTTCTGCGTATATACGCGAGTCCATTCATAATTTTCCATGTATGCCATTTAAATCATTAAAAAATATATAAAATTCCCTATTTTCGAGGTAGGGTGATGGTTATTTCTGTAATTCAACCACCCCAGCCTGTGGCCCAACTGTTTCCAACTGCTGAAACTACTTTGAGGGAGTATAAAAGCCCCTCATGTGTATGGCCTAAGGGAGAGAGAAAATTATAGATATTATACTCTGTTGGAGCCCTATTTCAAGTCTGATATTCCCATGCCTCCTGCACTTCCCAGGTATATTAAGGAAACCCTTGTTTCCTTGAGATGCTCATCATTCTATATGGCATCTAGTGTGCACACATCTTGGAAGAATTCTTGTGAGGCGAGGGCCGGACGGATCCAGAGGATGGTATGCTTGAAGACCATGGAAGGATTTGGGTGATCTCTCCATATTTCTATTGTTGTACATTCCATTTATAATAAGAAGAACCATCTTGTTCCCGATATTCACTTGTTTATATCTCTTTATATATGTGCAATGATCATTAATTGAATGTTTGATATTGGTCTTATGATATTATACATGAGATACATTGACGTTTAGGGACTAAATATGTTGTACAAGTAGATTTTTGTGTTTGTTCTTTCTTGATTTCCAAGTTACGAAGCATGAAGGGTTGCTGGGGGTTTGCACCCCACAGGATCTACATCAAACGTTTGACTTTTGGGTAAGTTCTGCAACTTGTTATATCTAGTTTTCAGTATAAAAGATAGGTTAAGTGAGTCATTCTTGAATGGTATGCCCCTGATCTATGAAGGTTGCTGACCCAAAAACCTTTAGGGAGTTATTTCCCGAAACAGAAATGACGACTCCATTGGGGATCACCTTCTTGTGATTTCCCTTTTGGGTTGTTTCATTTGTCTTGAAGGTTCCCAACAATTTCTATCACTTTTTCCAGTTCAGTGAATCTGTTTCCAATTAGACTGAAGACCTGGTCTCCTGATCAGGCTTAACCCTTTTTTTTTTCTTTATTTACCTTTCCATACGTGGTTTTTCTTCTGCGAAGTCGCGTATACACGCTGTTTTTATCAAAGGGACCCGCGTATATGCTAGTTTCCTTTGATTTTAAGATTTTTTGGTCTTGTCTTCCTGTGGTGACTTGTTCCTGTAGTATCTTTGAAGTCTCTAGATTGTGTCTAAGGTGGTTTCATGCCCGTTTCTCTCTTAACTGTCTGAAGACCGGCTCATTTGGTGAAATATTTATTTTTTGTGCTTGCAATTCTGGCTTGAGAACCAAGATCTTTTTTTGAAGATTCTTGGTTGTTCTGAGTATGGATAGAGAGTTTGTGCTCATTTTCTCTTTCCTAACTTTATGTATTTCTTTTCATTTTAATTTTTGCCTGTTTTTGCATTTGGTTTTCTTGATTTCATTGACTAGGTCTTGTTGCAATTTTCAAAGAGTCTCTTTTTTATTCTTTGGAGTTTGTCTTTGCCACAAGTTTATGCTATTGTGTGAGTTGATTTATTGGGTTTCTTGCCTTCCTCTTGCCCATACAAGCCCTGCTACGAGAGTAGCATAGTTGGCTTGGGGGCATTTTGTTGAAATTTTGTTGGAGATCCGAAGTTTGCTTGACTCAACAACTGGATAGTTTCTTGGTCTCTTTGCAGTCTCTTTTCTTTATAAACTCAAAAGCCCAATTTTTTTTTTGTTTTCCATTGCCTGTGTTTCTCATTTTGTTTAATGGTTTCTTTTCATCTTTTGAAGCTTTTTTGAAGTCTTTATTCTTCGGTTCTTGTCTTGATTAGGAATGGATCCTTCTTTTGATTTCATTCTTTTATGTCAAGTATGTTTTTGGCATCTTTATACATTGAATTTCTGATTTGAAACTAGCTTTGTTGACTGCCAAAAAGTGATTGAACCTTGGTATTGTTGGAGATTTCTCTTTGCTTTTCTAGATCTATCATCTTAAGATTTGCATGCCATTAGTAATTTGCATTAGGTGCACATAAGCATTTTTAGTATTATTTGTAACTTTTTGAGGTGTGTGAAGACTAATTATTTGAAAAGAAAAGTAAAACAAGTAGTCTCGTAGAACCTGTGTAGAAATCACTCGTCATCGAAAGGAAATTAGTGCATTTTCATATAGTTTGGTTTTCATTGGTTTCTTTCTGCGTCATACAAACATCATCGGTTTCATTTCCATATTCCCTTGACATAAAATAACATCCAATTAAAATAAGCGATATAATTTAAAAACAACTAGTAATTTTTGTTTTAAGTGTCATCCATCAACTAGCTAGGTTGTAGGGCCTTGTGTTAGGTGAGTGGAGAGTTAACTCTCCAAGGCTGCTCAAATTTTGAAACTTAGAAGTTTATTAATTAGCGAAATCCAACACCATTAGGTGGACAAGGAAAGCTCTCCTACAGAGATTCAAGCGCGAGGGAGAGTGTAGGCAGATAAGAGAGTTACCCCCTCTCTAATTTGCTAAATCTTGACCTAAGACCATTCTGCCCGGCTGCTGATACGGATTGGTGTCCTTAGCTTCTCATCCTAGGTATCACGCAGGTGACTGCGGAGGGGAATACTCGTGGTACCCATGGTACCTGAGGCAGACGTTGTATCACTTCCAACAGTGCTTCTGGAGGGTGCCCTTGTGAAGCTTGAGTACTTGCACCAGCAAAGGCTGTTGTTAGGAGGTCAATGTAACTACTTCTGTCACCTTCGCTAGTAGGTCTGGGTCGTAATTACCCCAGACTATTTTCAGGAGGTCTTATTTTTTGCTTTCTTGTATTTTGGTGTCCGGTCCTAATCACCCGGAGCGAAAGTACCTGAAAGCCACTTGCTTGGTTATATATTAGGGACTTTGTAGTGAGTGATATTTTCTCCTAGCCTACTTAGCTTTATACTTTTTTGAGTCTAATAAATCTTTTAAAGTGGCTGATCGATCGCCTCGTCGATCGAGAAGGCTTTGTGGGTTGTCTCCCACAAGTGCCGAGCCTTCTTCAAGAAGGCGTAGAAGTAATTCAGAAGGTAATTATCACGCGGTGTTATCAGGCGCAGCGGAGAGAGATCCTCCATTAGGGCTTGAAGTTTCTATAGCTAGTTCTGGTATCGGTGTCACTACCGAGAGGAGTACTCCAATCACCTCGAGAGTTTTATTTCTAGAATAAGTAGAAGTAGAGGAAGTACCTCAACCTCTTGAATCGCTTCCATCTCCTCTTTCTCCTAGTTCTCCATTTATCATCAAGTACATCGGACCTGAGTCTGAGAGACCAGAGAGTCCTTATCCATCATATTCTTACCTTTCGATGGCCACGACTAGGAACACAGCTTCGGCTGTGAGTGCTACAAGTATTTAAACACCTTCTAAAGTTGAAGGAGGAGGCACTAGTGCTATATCCTCGATTGCTTCTAGTGTTGCTGTGTTTGGCTCTGGTCACACCCAAGCACAGGCTTCTCAATCTGGTCCCTTTTATTTTGGAATGCCTGTTAGTGGGATTCCTCTGTTTTCCTTTTCTACTGCTACAACTACATCTGCACCCATCTCTTCCATGGCTAGTGGATCAAATTATTTTCAAGGGTTCCCCTTTGGAAGCGGGCATATTCCTTATTCAAATCCTTCCTTAGGGTATTTTGCTTTTACTTCCCAGACTCAGAGTTTTAATCCATGGTCTGGAGGTCAAAGTTCTACTACCTTTACGGGTTGGAACCCTATCTTTACAATAGTAGGGGCAGGGAATCATTTTCTCGCTGGTCACCAAGGGAATGTTCCTTTCTCTTCGTCAAGTGCTTATCAGGCTTTTTCTCTTTTTTCAAATGCTTGGAACCCCTATCAGGGAGTTTCTTCTTCATTCACTACTTCAGTGGGGGGAACTGGTCTGGTTTATAGTAACTAAATGTTGGGAGGGGTCCTTCCCTGAATTCTGGGTCACAAGGATTTTCCTATGGCCCAAAATTTTGTACGAACTTTATCTGGCAACCTGGTGCCTCATTAAATCCAGGTTATTCTTTTCAGAATGCGGGGAATCCATCCTATCAAGGGTGGAATTCCCAGGATCCTCCTTGTTTACCATTTCTGGCAACATTAAACTTGCCAGATTTGTCAAAATTGACTAACGATCCAATCCGATATAGTCCGGGGTGGCCTCTAGTCCCCACCAAACTGACTTCAGACATTCCAAAGTTTGAAGGAAAGAATGGAGAGGATCCAGCAGATCAAAACACCACTTTCCATATATGGTGTTCATCAAACTCCCTGATCGATGATTCGATTAGGTTGAGGTTATTTTAGCACACCTTGAATGGAAATGAAACTAAGTGGTATATTGAGTTAACTGGGGGCAGTTATGCCACTTTTGGAGATCTAGCTACTATGTTTTTAAATCATTTTCAGTTGCCCATTCGTTATGATGTTGGGACTGAACTCTTGGCTAATTTTAAGCAGGACAAGGCAACTCACATTTCTAATCATATTTAGGAATGGCGGAGAAGAAGAGGCTCATTAAAGCCTATATTCCAAATGAATTCCTTTTGGAATGGTTTTTGAAATCCTTGCAACCAGATATTTCGAAGGACGTATGCCTATCAGGGGTATTTTTCGACGAACAAGCTATTTTTAGGGACCAGCAATTAGAACTGATTTATTCTTAGTCTGGAGTCCTCAATCAAAATTTTCCTGACTCTCCTCACTCAAAATTGGACTTGTCCAAAGCTAAACCTAGTCCTCATGGTGATGGACTTATTGGGTCGATCAATAGTAGTGCAACTAACCTGCTTAGCCAATTGCAGCAGTTGTCCATACAATCTACTTCTTCGGGTTAGGTTGTACCTTCAGTGCCAACCTCTTCCCAAGCTTTGTCAAAAAATGTCATCCAGACTTCTAACCCCAAAGGAAATCAACAATCCGAAGGGAAGAAGAAAGGACGGAATAATAATAAGAATAAGGGAAAAGATGAGAAGGGCAATGCAAATAAATCCAACGAGCATGTTGGTGAGGGTCAAAAGGATAAAAATAAAGTTAAGTTTCCATGCAAATTATGTACTGGAGATCATCTTACTCACCTTTGCCCTAAAATTCAGGATGCGCAACGCTTGTTAGCTCAATAGGGATATTCAAGTTCCCACGTTGTGTTAACAACAATTAGTTTTTGGCACGAATCAAAATACCAGGGCTCCCTCTGGAGGCACCCAGGAAGGGGAAACCCCATCAAACATATATATGATGAGTTCTCACACAAATATCGCTACAAGATCTTGTTATTATGGCGCAGCTGAGTTTTCGAAAGCCAAGGGTGCTCGTGATAGTGCTAAGCCGCTTCACATTACGAGGCCCACTATTGAGCCCATACCTCGGATGCCAAAATCATCTACAAAGTGTACGAAGATTAATCCAAATGCCAAGGCTGCCCAGAACTACTCTGTTGTAGAAGATATGGCGCAGAGCTCTTGTGCTATGTTTGCTCTCGAGGTGCTCCAGTCTTGTCCAACTCAGCGAAGTGCTCTTCTCACTGCTATTGGGGCTGTTGGTCGGAAGAAATCTCTTATGATTACATTTGATATGTCTAATTTTAAAAAGAGACTCCCACATCATATGGCTTTCCATATTAGATCATAGTTTCAAAAATGAAATATATTTCGAACGGTTGTCAATGCGGGTACTTCCACGTGTGTGATGTCTCTCGCATGCTGGAAGGGGATCGGATCTCCCGCAGCTATTCCATCAACCACTCTTCTGACTGCGTTTGATGGTCATTCTCAAAAGCCGCATGGTATTGTCCCAGCTTTGCCCATCTGTGTTGGGGGAAAAACTGTAAATATAGAGGTTGAAATAGTTGATGCCAACTTGGACTACAACCTTATGTTGGGGCGAAACTAGATTTATGAGATGGATGCTATTGCATCCTCCTTATTTCGTATTATTTTTTTCCCTCGCGAAGGGAGGATTGTCACAGTTGACCAACTGGATTGTTCTCGTGTAGACCTGAATGCATCTACTGATTCAACTATCCCTTTGGTTGATAATTCCAAACCGCCTGTTGAGAATCTAGGGGTTGGAATGTATTCTTATTTGATGGGTAATTTTGATATTCCACCTCCTTCCGTTCATATAAATGCAATTTCATCCATGGATATTTATCGTAAATTATGATGAGATTACAAGGGGATTCATGAGATTATTAAATAAGGGACTCCCATTTTTGTGGGATGAATTTTCTCAACGCTCATTCGATGCTTTGAAAAAAGCATTGACCTCTACTCCTATACTGAGTCCACCTGATTATAGCAGGGATTTCCTTTTGTATCTTACAGTAGCAGAATCTACTATCGGTATGGTTCTGGTTCAGGAGGATGATGCTCTTTTAGAGCATGTTATTTACTACCTTAGTCGAGGTCTGTAGGACTTGAACTCTGGTATTCTCCGATAGAGAAGATTTCTTTAGTAGTTGTTCATGTTGTACAACGGCTAGACATTATATCCTTCTTCGAAAAATTTATGTTTTGGCAGCAGTCAATCCATTTCAGTTTGTTCTTAGCAGGCGAGTGATTGGGGGAAAATATAATCGATGGATTGTGATTTTGTAGGAATTTGATCTTGAGTTTATGTCTGCCAAGTCCAAGAAATCATTAGTTTTCGCAGGATTAATTTCTGAGTTGCCCTATGGAGAGGAGATAATTTATGATGAATCCTTTCCAGATGAGCATATTTTTCTCATCTCTTCATAGGATCCTTGGTATGGGGATCTCATTGTATATCTTCAGACTACGAAGTTTCCCTCAACTTTTTTGAAAGATGAGCACTGTAAGTTGCATCACCTGGATAAAAATTACTTGATTATTGGTGATAATTTATACCGTCGAGGGGTCGATTCGATCCTAAGACAATGCTTAACTCTCGAAGAAGCTGAGGTTGTGCTGAATTATTTCCAAAGTGGAGCTTGTGGTGGTCATTTATTTGGGCTTGCTACAGCCCAAAAATCCCCTGCGTGCTGGATACTTTTGGCCTTCAATTTTTAAATATTGTATGGAGTCGGTCAAACGGTGTCATCCATGTCAAGTGTATACTCGAAAGATGTGCGCTCATCCAGCTCCTCTCTTCCCGGTTGTTACTGTCGGTCCCTTTAGAAAGTGGGGTATTGATTATACTACTTGTAACCCGCCTTCAGCTAAAGGTCACAAGTACATTATTGTAGCAGTAGATTACTTCATGAAGTGGGTCGAGGCTATGCCTAATTTTGGGAATGACAGTGAGACAACAACTCTTTTTCCCTTCAATCAAGTTATTGCTCGTTTTGGTATTCCTAAAGAGATTGTCACTTATCATGGTAGTCATTTTCAGAATAGCATGATGGCTGAGTTGGCTCTAAAATTAGGTTTTCGAATAGAGAATTCATATACTTATTATCCTCAGGTCAATGGGCAAGTGGAAGCCATGAACAAATCCTTGAAGACAATTCTTCAATGGACAATTGATAAATCTAGATCTAATTGGCATATCATGTTGTATCCTACACTTTGGGCATATCGGATGTCAGTAAAAACTGCAACTGGTTTTACTCCGTTTCAACTAGCTTATGGGTTGGAATCCATATTTTCCATCGAGTGTGAGATTCATTCTCTTAAGTTAGCTGTAGAGCTTCTTCCTGACACTTCCAGTCTTGAAGAACACCTCCTTCATCTGGAACATCTTGATGAGTAGCGTTGAGATCCTGCCACGATGAACGAGGCACATAAGAAACGGGTACAAGTTCAGTACGATAAAGTGGTCAAACCTAGGGTTTTCTCCGAAGGAGACCTTGTTCTGGTTTATGCCCAGGAGAAGGATGCCCTGGAGGAAGGTAAGTTCAAGTCTATGTGGTATGGCCCCTTCATCATTAAAAAGGTCCTCAAAAAAGGAGCTTATACCTTGGTTGATTTTGAGAGAAATGAGTTGGCGGAGCCCAAAAATGGGCTCTATCTAAAACGATATTATGCCTAGGCTTTGGCCTGACATCTTGCTTTTTGTATATATTTTTGTTTTTGTTGTACATATCTGAGTTTTCAGTCTATGAGGTGATGCTGATGTTTTTGGTCTGCTTTGGCAGGTTGTGTTGGATATCATGAGTCATTATGGTTTCGCTGATGGTGCTAGTAGACACACTCGAAACTTAGCTTCCGCGGCTTGGGTACTTCGTTATCCATCTGGTCAGCTGTTAGTTTCAAGAGCAGTCTGCATTGGTCCTGCTTCCAATAATTTAGCAGAATACACTGCAGTCATTTATCTACTCTCAGAAGCAATATCTTCGGGTGTTGATTCGTTGGTAGTTTTCTTGGATTCCCAGCTGGTGGTGTCGCAGCTGAACAATACATATTGGGTCCAGGATCCATTTTTACTCCGGTTGTTTTTTAGGGTACGTTTGTTACGAAGATCATTCCAATTTATAACATTTATTCATATTCCTTGAGCTGACAATTGGATGGTAGACTCATTAGCTAATCAAGCAATTGATTGGCATATTAATCATTTAATACTTTAATTAAATCATCAAAATCATCATACATTTTCACACATTTGTTTCATCACATAATAAACCATTGTATATATGTATCTATCATTAGAGTGTTCAAAAAAATATACAAAAATTAGGACCCATATATCCTACAAAATTAGGGCTTATGCCTGATCATGTTCAGTATCAAAAATATAGTACAGTCATTCGATAAAATCTATGGTCCCTAGCGAACATTCGTGTTCCTATAGAATATGATCGCAGTAGCCACATGGCGGAATAACTGTACCCAGTCTTGTGGTACCCTGACTACCCGTCTCAGGATAACCTTTGGTAGATCCTCTACTGCAGAGATAGGCACTTGGCGAGTTAAACTCTCCAAGTTTCTTTAAACGACGTGTAGGGTTCTGCCAGGGTCTTCAGCATTCGCTTTGCCTCTGTGACGTTTGTGCCATGGGTATCCTTCAAGACGCACTGGTCCCACATCTGTATCATGGTCATCACATAATTTTGTAAGTCATTCGGAATCCAACAAAAAATATGTTTGTTTTTCATTTTTCACATATATTGAAAAAATCAATCAAAAATCATATAATTAAAATTTTTAGTCTCACCGATTGCACCCCATGTTGCGCCGGGTGGAAGGATTAGGTCTAGCTCACCACGAAAATCCATCCCAACATAGGGATAGTCATCCACTGCAATAACCTATTCTTTCCACCATTGGAAGAACTCATCGTCCCATGTGGTTCGGGGAACTTTAATTCCCCCCAATTTCTTCATCAGATCAGCCCACCAGTCTATTCTTGGATCTCTAGGGTTGTTGATGGATGAGATCACTTTGGGTCGAAGTCCTGGAATCTTCTCAAAGAAGAATGTCATCAAAATGGTTCCATACCCAAAATGCTTTGTTTTAGCTTTCCGGATGGAGGTCAATTGTTTTTTCATGTTTGTCAGTAGAGATGTACACCAATCAAAGAGGTGAACTAAGCATTCCACAGCTATACTCATCTGTGTCCTTGACGCTTGGTGTGAGGAAGCAGATCCTGCCACCCTGCCGATGGTGAAAAGGAGAATTTTCATATGCAGCTCTGATAAATCTTTGATTGCAGTTTAAGTCCCTACTTTTTGAGATCCCTCTACACAATAGACGTGGACATAATCATCTACTGTAAGCCCTCCCAAAGGCTTGCCATGCAAATTTACTAGGTCTCCTCTTCAAGAAAGTCCAGTAATAAAGTAAATGTATTCCACCTCTTGTGTATGGGCATTTGGTCAATCATGAAGCAATCTTCCTCCGGTTCCCAATGATTCCCCAACATTTCAAGCAATCGGACATTACTTTTCATATTTGGCATTTTGAAGAATTTGAGCAATCCACAGTTTTAGAGGATATTGAGCGAATTTTGATCTCCCATGACTTGTTTGTCAATGGCACTGTGCTCACGTTACCTCCAAGAAATTGTCATCCTGAAAAAAGTCATTCAATTTCTCATTAGGCTCATTTTTTTTAAATCATGGTCTGTGCATACGCAACTTACCTTGTGGAAAATCACGTATCATACACGGGTTCGTCCACACGAACCTGCGTATGCGCATAAAGCTCAATCAAAACAAATCTATTTTATGGTGAAAAATCAAAATTTTTAACCTATTTATCGATGAAATTGATAACAGTTATGGATTTAAAGTTTACCTGACTAATCCAACGAATTTTGATGGTTGATTGCTCCCATTTTGAGGAAAGGGGTTTTTTCTCCAGAGCTCTTTTCTCCAATTCAGCAAAGTAACAATGAACCAAATATGAGGTAAAATGTGTATTTATGCCCAGAAATTGAAATTTTTTTGCAAAATTTCATTATGCATGTTTTTCAAATCTGTATTAAGCTGCATAACCCTGTTGCTTGTAAGTGTTGGGATAGGTATATTTTTAGGTACATTTTGTTGAACTTGAGATTTTTTCTGGTTTTCAAATCCATGACCGCTGACCTGTCATGGCAGGTATATGATCTTAACAGGCATATAGGTTAGGGAATCCAATATCCGTTGCATTCTGCATTCTAGCCTCAATTCTAATCACTTGCCATAGGGTCGATCCCATCTCATCATGAATACTTAACCCATTTCACTCGTCGATTTATAAATCATGACTTGGTGGTAAAGCCTTCCTTTACATGGGCTTCTTAGTTAGTTCCTCGCTAGCACTTGTTGCCCATGCTGCACTTTATGTAGGCTCGGGAGTCCTCTTTAGTCCCGCCATGACTTATATGTTGAAGCTTCATTATTCTTCTTCTTCATTATCATTTTTTCTGGCTATTACCCTAGAGGCTCCCCGGTGTTGTTGAGTTGTATCACTGCATTTCATACTGGCTACTTATATTTCTTGGCCTTCAGCCGGCTTTATTTGGACTCGATGTTTAAGCCATCTTTTGACCTTGACTCTCTATACAAAGTTAACCATTGCAAAGCACTTAGCTATCGTGACTCGATACCCTTGTTACCCATGGATGGAACACTCCTTTGAGTATTGCTTACCAGTTTTTGCCACCTTGCATTGAGCATAGGATTGTTCCTATCCCAGGAACTAGTGCATTTGTTTCGTGATACTCGTTCTATCCATTGTACCATAGAATTCTTTTATTCTTTTTCAGGCTTACTATATGAAAAAGACAAAAAAAATAAAATCAAATATGTTAAAAATAGCAGGAATGGGATGTTACTTCATATTTTGATGGCAGTTACAGTATCAGTTTTTCACCCTTGAACAAAGCACATATGTCTTTTCCTCATTTGGGATGGTTTTAGTTTTGGCCTAGGAGATGCCATAACCTTGTTTCACGAGTCAGTTCTCCCTCGGTTTTTTATCTCTTCCAATCATATGGAGAGTTTGTTTTTTCCTCCTGCATAACAGACTTATACAGTGTCATTATTTGTTGCCATGGTCATCATGAGTCGTGCTTTTTTTCAAGGGAATTTAAACCTAAGTCAGCCATTCTGCGGTGTCTCTTGACTTATTTTTTAGGCCTTCCACATCTTGTCAGTATCTTGTACTATCACATCAGATGTTTGGTCCTTTTCTCGTGCTGGTTTGAGAAGGTCTCCATTGACTTCTTGCCGGCGGGTTTGTCTCTTATCGACTATGACATATTGCTCTGAGAGTAAACCTAGAGCCGCACCCTGGCCCTATTTACATCATTGATAGGTGAACTTGTGCTCAGCATTTGATCATCATTATGGGTCTTTGACTGAGTGGTTTTCCTTGTGTTCGACGTCAGCATACATTATCACAATTGGAATTCATGCAGTACCTTGATTTCCAGTTGACCCTATCGGTGGATATCTCGCCTCTTTGTCAGCTTTCATTATTGGTTGCTTCAGAGGGTTTCTTCCATGCACTAGCTTCATCTTGTGCATGTCGGAAACATACTTCAGGTTGGTTCCTTCACTAAAATTTTTCTGATTCCTTCCAAATCTTGGCCTGTGGGTTACACTCATGCTGGACTAATGTGGGATGCCTAAATGCCTTCCTTCCAGTAGATATTTTCCCATCGACTCCGACTCATTGCTCTGGGAATAAGGTCTAGAGTATTTTTGTCAGTACCTTAGGGTTTTCAATCATCAGTGGCAGACTCTTCGTTTTCGACAGTGAGGATTCATTATTGCCTCCTGATTGATAGATTGTTACAAGTGTTCGACTTCAACTCATTCATTCGCACTTGTTAGATTGTATTGGGGCACCTTGACACTCATTATCATTATCGGTGGGTTGTCTCGCAATTATTAACAGTATACATTATTGACCGGTAATAAAAATATTTCTCACATGGTCGAATTCAACTCATTTATTCCCATTGCATAGAATTGTGCCATGGTGATCGGTGAAGACCTTGGGTTTGCATCAGCATGCTTCGGTTCACTTTTGATAGTTCATCCAGTTTCTGCCAGTGACACCATCCACCCTTATATTTTGTAGTTTCAGTACAACAGCATCTTATATGTTGGCTCCTGAGTTGCGTGATTGTACCATATGTTCCACCTCTTATGATTTGGTACTTGGAGATTCAGTTACTTGTGCGATCAGATATCTATTACAACATCATTTATCAGTCTTCTATATGTGATACTTGGACTTGATTTCAAATTGTACTTTTGGGCAGTGATCAGATGATTCACTATGTACTTTCTAGTTTAGCTATACTTGTATAAATTTTGGATCTATAGACATGCTTTTCTTTCATTGAGCATGGGTATACCCGCCTCAGACATGAATTCACTCTCTGACTTCTTTGATTGGTGTTTTGGCAGGCTGAAATCTGGTGAAGTCCTCTTTTGTCTTCGCAAGGTTCTTTCTATGCACATAATATATTTCGGCCATCATGTACCCCTTATGACCTCATATATTAGGGGGCATCTGTTATAGCATCAAATTTCACCCTCATGTGATTAATGATTGTCTCTTTGGCCTTAGGCACCCTTTTACCCCAAACTTGAACAACTTCATAAAAACAGTGTCTAAAAACCCATACGCGACTATGCCCAGACTTTTCCACATATATACGCGAGTCCATTCATAATTTTTCGTGTATGCCATTTAAATCATTAAAAAATATATAAAATTCCCTATTTTCGAGGCAGGGTGATGGTTATTCCCGTAATTCAACCACCCCAGCCTGTGGCCCAACTGTTTCCAACTGCTGAAACTACTTTGAGAAAGTATAAAATCCCCTCATGTGTATGGCCTAAGGGAGAGAGAAAATTATAGATATTATACTTTGTTGGAGCCCTATTTCAAGTCTGATATTCTCGTGCCTCCTACACTTCCCAGGTATATTCAGGAAACCCTTGTTTCCTTGAGATGCTCATCGTTCTATATGACATCTAGTGTGCACACATCTTGGAAGAATTCTTGTGAGGTGAGGGCCGGACGGATCCAGAGGATGGTATGCTCAAAGACCATGGAAGGATTCAGGTGATCTCTCCATATTTCTATTGCTGTACATGCCATTTATAATAAGAAGAACTATCTTGTTCCCGATATTCACGTGTTTATATCTCTTTATATATGTGTAATGATCATTAATTGAATGTTTGATATTGTTCTTATGATATTATACATGAGTTACATTGACGTTTAGGGACTAAATATGCTGTAAAACTAGAGTTTCGTGTTCGTTATTTCTTGATTTCTAGGTTATGAAGCATGAAGGGTTGCTGGAGGTTTGCACCCTGCAGGATCTACATCAAATGTTGGACTTTCAGGTAAGTTCTGCAACTTGTTATATCTAGTTTTCAGTATAAAAGATAGGTCAAGTGTGTCATTCTTGAATGCTATGCCCTTGATCTGTGAAGGTTGCTGACCCAAAAAAATTTAGGGAGTTATTTCCCGAAACAGAAATGGTGACTCCACTGGGGATCACATTCTTGTGATTTCCCTTTTGGGTTGTTTCATTTGTCTTGAAGGTTCCCAACAGTTTCTATCACTTTTTCTAGTTCAGTGAATCTATTTCCAATAAGACTGAAAACTTGGTCTCCTGATTAGGCTTAACCCTTTTTGTTTTTTTTTATTTACCTTTCCATACGCAGTTTTTCTTCTGCGCAGTCACGCATACACGCTTTTTTTAGCAAAGGGACCCGCGTATACGCTAGTTTCCTTTGACACAGTCGCGTATATACGCGTGTTGTGTATGCCTAGGTAAATTTTGAATTTTTTGATTTTTAGCTTTTTTGGTCTTGTCTGCCTGTGGTGACTTGTTCCTGTAGTACCTTTGAAGTCTCTGGACTGTATCTAAGGTGGTTTCATGCTTGTTTCTCTCTTAATTGTCTGAAGACCGGCTCATTTGGTGAAATATTTATTTGTTGTTCTTGCAATTTTTGCTTGAGCACCAAGATCTTTTTTTGAAGATTCTTGGTTGTTCTGAGTATTCAAGACAGAGAGCTTTTGCTCATTTTCTCTTTCCTAACTTTATGTGTTGCTTTGCATTTTGATTTTTTCCTGTTTTTGCATTTGGTTTTCTTGATTTCATTGACTAGGTCTTGTTGCAATTTTCAAAGAGTCTCTTTTTGATTCTTTGGAGTTTGTTTTTGCCGCAAGTTTATGCTATTGTGCTGAGTTGATTTATTGGGTTTCTTGTCTTCCTCTTGCCCATACAAGTCCTGCTATGAGAGTAGCATAGTTGGCTTGGGGGCATTTTGTTGAAATTTTGTTGGAGATCCGAAGTTTTCTTGACTTAGCAACTGGATAGTTTCTTGGTCTCTTTGAAGTCTCTTTTCTTTATAAACTCAAAAGCCCAAAAAACATTTTGTTTTCCATTTCTTGTGTTTCTCATTTTGTTTAATGGTTTCTTTTCATATTTTGAAGCTCTGTTGAAGTCTTTATTCTTCGGTTCTTGTCTTGATTAGGAAGGGAGTATTCTTTTGATTTCATTATTTTATGTTAAGTATGTTTTTGGCATCTTTATACATTGAATTTCTAATTTGAAACTAGCTTTGTTGACTGCCAAAAAGTGATTGAACCTTGGTATTGTTAGAGATTTCTCTTTTCTTTTCTAGATCTAGCATCTTAATATTTTCATGCCATTAGTAATTTGCATTAGGTGCACATAAGAATTTTTAGTCTTTTTCGTAACTTTTTGAGGTGTGTGAAGACTAATTATTTGAAAAGAAAAGCAAAAAAAGTAGTCTCGTAGAACCTGTGTAGAAATCACTCTTCATCGAAAGGCAATCAGTGCATTTGCATATAGTTTGATTTTCATTGGTTTCTTTCTGCATCATACAAACATCATCGGTTTCATTTCCATATGCCCTTGAAATAAAATAACAACCAAATAAAATAAGTGATATAATTTAAAAACAACTAGCAATTTTTGTATTAAGTGTCATACATCAACTAGCTAGGTTGTAGGGCCTTGGATTAGGTGAGTGGAGAGTTAACTCTCCAAGGCTGCTCAAATTTTGAAACTTAGAAGTTTATTAATGAGTGAAATCCAACACTGTTAGGTGGACTGGGAAAGCTCTCCTCCAGAGATTCAAGCACGAGGGAGAGTGCAGGCAAAGAAGAGAGTTACCCCCTCTCTAATTTGCTGAATCTTGACCTAAGACTGTTCCGCCTAGCTGTTGATACGGATTGGTGTCCTTAGTTGCCCATCCTAGGTATCACACAGGTGACTGCGGGGGGGAATACCCGTGGTACCTGAGGCAAACGTTGTATCACTTCCAACAGTGCTTCTGGAGGGTGCCCTTGCGAAGCTTGGGTACTCGCACTAGCAAAGGCTATTGTTAGGAGGTCAGCGTAACTGCTTTTGTTACCTTCATTAGTAGGTCTGGGTCGTAATTACCCCAGACTATTTTCGGGAGGTCCTATTTTTATCTTTCTTGTATTCTGGTGTCCAGTCCTAATCACCCAGAGCGGAAATACCTGAAAGCCGCTTGCTTGGTTGTATCTTAAGGACTTTGTAGTGAGTGCTCTTTGCTCCTAGCCTGCTTAGGTTTATAATTTTTTGAGTCTAATAAATATTTTAAAGTGGCTGACTGATCGCCTCGTCAATTGAGAAGGCTTCGTGGGTTGTCTCTCGCGAGTGTCGAGCCTTCTTCAATAAGGCATAGAAGAAATTCAGAAGGTAATTATCACCTGGTGCTATCAGATGCAGCAGAGAGAGATCCTCCGTTAGGGCTTGAATTTTCTATAACTGGTTCTGGTATCAATGTCACTACCGAGAGGAGTACTCCACTCACCTCAAGAGTTTTATCTCCAGAAGAAGTAGAAGTAGAGGAAGTACCTCAACCTCCTGAATCGCTTCCATCTCCTCTTTCTCCTAGTTCTTCGTTTATCATCGAGTACATTGGACCTGAGTTTGAGAGACTAGAGAGTCCTTATTCATCATATTCTTACCTTTCAATGGCCACGATTGGGAATGTAGCTTCAGCTGTGAGTGCTACAAGTATTCAGACTCCTTCTAAAGTTGAAGGAGGAGGCACTATTACTATATCCTTGATTTCTTCTAGTGCTCCTATGTTTGGCTCTGGTCACACCCAAGCACAGGCTTCTCAATCTGGTCCCTTTTGTTTTGGAATGCCCGTTAGTGGGATTCCTCCATTTTCCTTTTCTGCTGCTGCAGCTGCATATGCACCCATCTCTTCCATGGCTAGTGGATTAGCTTCTTTTCAAGGGTTCCCCTTTGGAAGCGGGCATACTCCTAATTCAAATCCTCCCTTAGGGTCTTTTCCTTTTACTTCCTAGACTCAGAGTTTTAATCCATGGTCTAGAGGTCAAAGTTCTACTACCTTTATGGGTTGGAACCCTATCTTTACAACAGTAGGGGCAGGGAATCAGTTTCTCACTGGTCACCAAGGGAATGTTCCTTTCTCTTCGTCAAGTGCTTATCAGGATTTTTCTCCTTTTTGAAATGCTTAGAACCCCTATCAGGGAGTTTCTTCTTCATTCACTTCTTTACTGGGGGGAAATGGTCCAGTTCATAGTAACTCCATGTTGGGAGGGGGTCCTTCTCCGAATGTTGGGTCACAAGGATTTTCCTATGGCCCAAAATTTTCTACAAACTCTATCTGGCAACTTGGTGCCTCATTAAATCCAGGTTATTCTTTTCAGAATGTGGGGAATCCATCCTATCAAGGGTGGAATTCCCAAGCTCCTCCTCGTTTACCATTTCTGGCAACATTAAAATTGCCAGATTTGTCGAAATTGACTAAAGATATAATCCGATATAGTCCAGGGTGGTCTCCAATCCCCACCAAACTGCCTTCAGACATTACAAAGTTTGAAGGAAAGAATGGAGAGGATCCGCCAGATCACATCACCACTTTCCATCTATGGTGTTCATCAAACTCCCTGATCGATGATTCGATTAGGTTGAGGTTATTTCAGCGTACCTTGACTGGAAATGCAGCTAAGTGGTATATTGAGTTAACTGGGGGAATTTTTTCCACTTTTGAAGATCTGGCTACTATGTTTTTAAATATTTTTTAGTTGCTCGTTCGTTATGATGCTGGGACTAAACTCTTGGCTAATTTTAAGTAGGACAAGGCAACCCACATTTCTGATCATATTTAGGAATGGTGGAGAAGGAATAGGTTCATTAAAGGCTACATTCCAAACGAATTCCTTCTGGAATGGTTTTTGAAATCCTTGCAGCCAGATATTTCAAAGGACGTATTCCTATCAGGGGTATTTTCCAAGGAACAGGCTATTTTTAGGGCCCATCAATTAGAACTAATTTATTCTTAGTCTGGAGTCCTCAATAAAAAATTTCCTGACGCTCCTCACTCCAAATTGGACTTTTCCAAAGCTAAGCCTGGTCCTCATGGTGATGGAATTATTGGGTCGATCGATAGAAGTGCAGCTAACCTGCTTAGCCAATTGCAACAGTTGTCCATACAATCTGCTTCTTCGAGTCAGGCTATACCTTCAGTGCCAACCTCTTCCCAAGCTTTGTCAATAAATGTTGTCTAGAATTCTAAACCCAAATGAAATCAACAATCCAAAGGGAATAAGAAAGGACGGAATAATAATAAGAAGAAGGGCAAAGATGAGAAGGGAAATGCAAATAAATCCAACGAGCATGTTGGTGAGGGTCAAAAGGATAAAAAGAAAGTGAAGTTTCCATGCAAATTATGTATTGGAGATCATCTTACTCACCTTTACCCTAAAATTCAGGATGTGCAGCACTTGTTAGCTCAATAGGGATCTTCAAGTTCCTAGGCTGTGTTAACAAACCCTTTTCCCGAAGGGAAACAGTTAGTTGTTGACGCGAATAAAAATATTGGGGCTCCCTCTGGAGGCACCCAAGAAGGGGAAACCCCATCAAACATATATATGATGAGTGCTCATGCAGATATCGCTACGAGATATCGTAATTATGGCACAACTGAGTCTTTGAAAGCCAAGGGTTCTCCTGATAGTGCTGAGCCGCTTCACATTACGAGGGCCACTGTTGAGCCCATACCTCATATGCCAAAAGCATCTACAAAGCATACGACGATTAATCCAAATGCCAAGGCTGCCAAGAACTACTCTGTTGTAGAAGATCTGGCGCAGAGCCCTTGTGCTATGTCTGCTCTCAAGGTGCTCCAGTCTTGTCCAGCTCAACGAAGTGCTCTTATCACTACTATTGGGGCTGTTGATCCGAAGAAATATCTTATGATTACATTTGATATGTCTAATTTTAAAAATATACTCCCACATTATATGGCTTTCCATATTAGATCGTCGTTTCAAAAATGAAATATATTTCGAACGGTCGTCAATGAGGGTGCTTCCACGTGTGTGATGTCTCTCACATGTTGGAAGGGGATCGGATCTCCCACAGTGTTCCATCAGCCACTCTTTTGACTGCGTTTGATGGTCATTCTCACAAGCTGCATGGTATTTTCCCGGATTTTCCCATCTGTGTTGGGGGAAAAACTATAAATATATAGGTTGAAATAGTTGATGCCAGCTTGGAATACAACCTTATGTTGGGGCGAAACTGGATTTATGAGATGGATGCTATTGCATCCTCCTTATTTTGTATTATTTTTTTCCCTCACGAAGGGAGGATTGTCATAGTTGACCAACTGGATTGTTCTCTTGTAGACTTGAATGCATCTATTGATTCAACTATCCCTTTGGTTGATAATGCCAAACTTCCTGTTGAGAATCTAGGGGTTGGAATTTATTATTCTTTGATGGGTACTTTTGATATTCCACCTCCTTCCGTTCATATAAATGCAATTTCATCCACAGAGATTTGTCGTAAATTATGCTGAGATTACAAGGGGATTCATGAGATTATTAAGGAAGGAAGTCCCATTTTTGTGGGATGACTTTGCTCAACGCTCATTCAATGCTTTGAAAAAATCATTGACCTCTACTCGTATACTGAGTCCACTTGACTATATCAGGGATTTCCTTTTGTATCTCGCAGCAGCAGAATCTACTATCGGTATGGTTCTGGTTCAGGAGGATGATGCTCTTTCAAAGCATGTTATTTACTACCTCAGTCGAGGCCTGGTAGGACCTGAAATCCGGTATTCTCCTATAGAGAAGCTTGCTTTAGCAGCTATTCATGCCGTACAATGGCTCAGACATTATATCCTTCTTCGAAAAACTTATGTTTTGGCAGCAGTCAATCCATTTCGGTTTGTTCTCAGCAGGCAAGTGATTGGGGGAAAATATAATTGATGGATTGTTATTTTGCAGGAATTTTATCTTGAGTTTATGTCTGCCAAGTCCAAGAAATCATTAGTTTTCACAGAATTAATTTCCGAGTTTCCCTATGGAGAGGAGATAATTTATGATGAATCCTTTCCAAATGAGCATCTTTTTCTCATCTCTTCACAGGATCCTTGGTCTAGGGATCTCATTATATATCTTCAGACTGCGAAGTTTCCCTCAACTGTTTCAAAAGATGAGCCCCGTAAGTTGCATCACCTGGCTAAAAATTACTTGATTATTGGTGATACTTTATACCGTCAAGGGGTCGATTCGATCCTAAGACGATTATTAACTCTCAAAGAAGCTAAGGTTGTGCTGAATGGTTGCCATAGTGGAGGTTGTGGTGGTCATTTATCTGGGCTTGCTAAAGCCCAAAAAATCCTGCATGCTGGATACTTTTGGCCTTCAATTTTTAAAGATTGTATGGAGTCGGTCAAACGGTGTCATCCGTGTCAAGTGCATACTTGAAAGATGCGCGCTCATCCAGCTCCGCTCTTCTCGGTTGTCACTGTCGGTCCCTTTACAAAGTGGGGTATTGATTATACTACTTGTAACCCATCTTCAGCTAAAGGTCAGAAGTACATTATTGTAGCAGTAGACTACTTCACAAAGTGGGTCGGTGATCAGGAGATCAAGTCCCTTGTAGAAAAATGCTCAAAAATGAAGTTGCTCAGAATTGGTCTAAAACAGATCGACTGGAAAGAGCTCGCCAAAAAGATCCTGTAGCCGTGAACGGCACTCAAATCCGACGCCGTATGAAGAAGATATTCAGCTTTGAAGTTCGTCAATTTCAATTAAAAAAGGCCCAAAATGGACTTTATAAAAAATCTTTTTAGGAAAAAAAGAATATTCCATAAAATATTCTGGGAATATTCTGTGGAATATTCCAAAAAATATTCTGCGGAATATTCTGGGTGCAGCCAATTAAAAAGCGCCATGTGGCCAGCCCGGAGGCCGCCACATGGCCCCAAGGCGGAATGGAACGGGCAATTAAAATTTTGTTGCACGCGGTGAGGTTTGAAACCGGGTCGGGGCTGTGCCAACGGAGCGGACTAGCCATTGGGCCACGGTGCTGTTTGTTTAATCTATGGCACAAAGTTTGAATTTTTTTTGGCGCGCACATTGGGGTATGGTCACATAGGACCGACGGAAGGTGTAGAGTTCGTTTTAATATATGGTTTCAAACATTAATCAACGCCGACATATTTGTAAAGTTGTTCAACGAACCCCATTCAGTCCGGTCACGTGGGCTTATCCGTTAGCCCCCTCTAATTGGAGGAATTAATGGCGGACCCCCAAATACAGCGCCGAACTCCATTTTTGTCGGGCTATCTGGCAGTTAGCCAGATTTAGTGGAGTTTTACTAGGCCAAACTGGTAGTTGGAGTAAAAGAGCCATAACTTTGGCTAGGAAAGGCCTTTTGATACGAATTTATTTATTTATTTTGGGTGTAGAAAGCATTCTAGAGCTGTTGGGAGTGTTTGTAGAGTCATTAGGGCACTATAATAGAGAATTTACCAGCGTTTTTGGTCGTGGAGCCACCAGGGCCTAAGGGAAGAAGAGCTGTTTTGGACTACCTTCATCCAATGGAGGTGTTTGTTTAGTCATTTTATACTGATTTGAGCCTTCTGAATCTTAAATTGTAGTGTATTTTTCCATTTGAGGCTTCTATACAGTTGTATTCACATTTTGAGCATTTAATCAAAAATGGAAAAGCCTAATTAGAGGCTTTTGGACCCAGCGGAGGTATCCCAAGAGAGGGGTGAACCGCTTAAACAATTATTTGCTGTCATACTGTATAATTTTGCTGCATATTTTCAGATTCTGCTCCTTTAAACAGTAAATTTTTATAAGCAAACTTCTCCCAAGCATGTTTAAACAGTGAACAAAACTTATTAGTTCATCTTCAAACCATTATATTTCATTTGTTGAATATGTATACTTTCCTATTCACACATTAAAGCTGGATCAATGAATACTTTGCACTTAAAACAAATAATTTCATTGATCGGATCTCAGTGATTACATTTTATTTCTTTAGGCAGAGTCTGTAGAAGGGCCAGGTAGCCTCCATATTCATCCTTTCTTTGAAAGGTGAAATATCCGGTGAATGCCCCTACAGTCAATCTCTGTATGAGAAATACTTTGTTCTCACAATTTCAGATCAGGTTGGTATCGGAGCTCAAGGTTTTTCTTAAGAGTTTGTGAAATTTTTGCAAGTAAATTGTGTTATTCTGCAAAATTTGATGCTTACTAGGCTGAAATTGCAAAGAGGGGAAGGTCAATTGGTTAGAGAACAAGTTAATCCTCAACCAAGGAGGGCTAGAGTGCCATTACATCCACCTTCCATTTCATCCATAGTAGCCTTTGATCAGCCTCACAAACCTCGACGGATGCCCATGGGGGACGAAAAGAAAGATGAGGGAGCAGGAGATCCTATCAAAATATTAGTCGAGGAGGCCCTCGAAAGACAAAGGAACGTGATGATGGATAACTTTGCTTAGATCCTTCAACGGCTACCCACCGGCGGTGCATCTGCATCCAGCAGCCACTCTGGAGGCGCGACTCCTTTTAAGGTACAAGTAAATTTTGACATTCCCATATTTGAGGGTCAAATAGACGCAGATGCTGTAGATAAATGGTTGAATCTGTTAGAAGGATATTTCTCGGTTCATGACTTTTCGGACCGGGAGAAGATTATTTTTGCACTCCTCAAAGCTACCCCCCATGTTAAGGACTGGTGGGAAACCTACTGTGAGAACAAACACCAGACAGAACCTTCTCTGTTCTCGGTCGTACCAACTTGGAATTCTTTCCGAGACGCCGTCAAGGAACAGTACTATCCCGTGGGGAGCTATGAGGACAAGTACATACAATGGACCACGCTGCGACAACAAAGGGATCAAGATATGCATGAGCTGACGAATCTGTTCCATACCCTGTGCACAAAGTTGGGTATCAAAGATTCAGAGAAACATCTGGTGCTAAAGTATCGCAGCTGTCTGCACAAATACATTCAGGAGGAAATGGAGTTCCTTGACATCTCCTCACTTGGTACGGCATACCGGTATGCTGCCAAGATTGAGCAGAAATTCAAGCAGAAGAAGCGGGACTTTGGATCTGTGAATCAAAAGCAAGGGAAAAGTGCTTCCAAACCGCAGAACAAAGGACCGAGCCAAGGCATGGTGGCTAAATACAACTCATCGAAGCCACAAGAAAAGAACAGCACCGCAAAGCCAAAGAAGGACACGGGAAAGTGGTGTGAGTTCCATAAGAGCTCCACTCACAACACAAGTGAGTGCCGGGCCAAGCAGTCGCTAGTGGCCGAGATGAGGGCTTCTGAGTCAGATGCATGCTCTGACTCCGAATCAGAACCTGAAAAGGCGAATGAAAAAGGGAAACAGATTATTGATGCGGAGCCCAACGCCACTGTTGCCACGGCAAAGATCCAAAAGGAGGAACCGGAAGATCCAGAGGAGGAGGAACGTCTCTTCCACTCCCAGATGTGGGTAAAGGGCTCCCCGGTACAGTTCATTGTCGACAATGGGAGCCAAAAGAACCTCATTTCAGCAGATGTCGTGAAGCGGTTGGGCTTGCCGACCACAGCTCACCCACATCCATACACCATCGGGTGGCTTCACCAAGGACGAGATCTCCACGTCAGCCAGCAGTGCCGCCTTCCCTATAGCATCAAGCCCTTCACGGATGAGGTATTATGTGGCGTTGCTCCTATTGATGTTTCTGATGTATTATTAGGACAACCATACTTGTGGAAGCGTCATGCTGTGTATGAGTCTCGACCTCGTGCTGTTATTATTACTTTGGGAAATAAGTTGTACAGGATACCAGAGGTACCACCTCCTACGACTATCTCTTTGGTTACTGCAAAACAATGCAGTAAGCTCATTTCCCAAACCAGGAAATTCGTTTTCCTGATGATCCGCCCCCAGGGCAAGAAGAAGACTATGGCCACGACCTCCAGACAGGGCCCCTCTGCACGACAACAACAAATGGATAAGGTCGTGGAGGAGTACGGGGACATCTTCACCTCACCCACAGGGGTTCCTCTGCACTGCCGGGTCAAGCACCCGATTGATCTGACCCCAGGTGCGCCACTACCCAATGGACCGATCTATCGACGCTCTGTTCTGGAAAATGATGAAATCAAGAGGCAGATTCAGGAGCTGTTGCAGAAAGGTCACATCAGACCAAGTTCATCGCCCTGTGGGAGCCCGATCGTGTTGGTACAGAAGAAGGATGGGACGTGGAGACTATGTATTGACTATCGGGCGCTGAACAAGATCACTATCCGGAATAGGTACCCAATCCCACGAATTGATGACCTTCTGGACCAACTCAAAGGTGCAAAATATTTCAGCAAGATCGACCTGAAGTCTGGGTATCACCAGGTACCAATTGAACCCTCCGATGTGTGGAAGACTGTCTTCAAAGCCAAGGAAGGCCTTTTCGAATGGCTGGTCATGCCTTTCGGGTTGACGAATGCTCCCGCTACCTTCATGAGGATGATGGATGACATCTTGCGGCCATTCACCAACTCATTTGTAGTGGTGTACTTGGATGACATTCTGATCTTCAGCCAGACTTGGGAAGAGCACCTTCACCACATCCGACAAGTCCTCCAAACAATGCGGCAACACAAGTTGTGTGCCAATTTGGAGAAGTGCACTTTTGGCATGACCCAGGTTCAATATCTGGGATACATTATTGATGAAAGGGGGGTGCATGTGGATCCAGCCAAGATCCAAGTCATTCGGGATTGGCCAGCCCAACCACTATAACAGAGCTTCGCAGCTTTCTGGGTCTTGCTAATTTCTACCGGAGGTTCGTGTTGGGATTCTCTCATATCACTTGGCCCTTGAGTCAAGTCACCAAGGGAGGAGTGAGAGAAAATTTTTTTTGGTCGGAACCTCAACAGAAGGCGTTCACAGAATTGAAAAATCGCCTCTGTTCTGCCCCAGTGCTCACTTTACCAGACTTGCAACAGCCATTTGAGATCGAGACAGATGCCTCTGACTATGCTATTGGGGCAGTTCTTACTCAACAGGGACATCCGGTGGCATTTCACAGTGAGACATTGTCTGACACAGTTCGCAAGTACCCCACATATGACAAAGAAATGTACTCCATTGTGCAAGCTTGTCGACAATGGAAGCATTACATTTTGGGGAAGGAAACAATCATCCATACAGACCACAGGCCCCTGCAGTTCATACGGACACAAGGGAAGTTGCAGAATGATCGCCATCAGAAGTGGTCTACATATCTGCAACAGTTTCATTTGAACATCAAGTATAAGAAGGGTAGCACCAATCATGTTGCGGACTGCCTCAGCCGACCACCGATCGTGGCGCTCACCACTGTGCTCAACTCTTGTGGGCACGAGACTTCTGATTGGCCGCTTCTCTATGAGAGTGACCCGGAATTCGGCCAAACTTACAAGGCACTCTTGGGGGGTACGCAAGTTCCAAATTTTCACCTCCAAGATGCACTTTTATGTCACATGGGACACCTTTGTGTTCCTTCAAGCGAGCGTGCCAAGATGATATGGGAAGCACACTACAGCCGAGTCGTTGGGCATTTCGGGGTCGAGAAAACAGTAGCAATCCTGCAGAAGTATTTCTATTGGCCGAACCTTTGAAAGGATGTCGAGAAGCACATCAGATCCTGCACTGCTTGTGCCATTGCCAAACCGACCATCAAGAAGCAAGGCCTATATACTCCTCTACCTACCCCTAGTCGACCTTGGGAATCCATCTCCATGGATTACATGTCGGGCCTGCCTTCTACTAAGCAGGGAAATGATTGTGTTTTTGTGGTCGTCGACAGATTCTCGAAGATGGCCATTATGGCAGCCTGCAAGAAGAATATCACAGCAGAAGCCACTGCTAAACTCTTCTTTGAACGAGTGTGGGTGCACTTTGGGATCCCACAGTCTATCATATCGGATCGGGATAGCAGGTTCCTCAGCACATTTTGGTCCAGCCTCTGGTCGATGTTGGATACCAAGCTCACCAAGTCCACAGCTTTCCATCCCCAAACAGATGGCCAGACAGAGGTCGTCAACAAAATGATTGTACACATTCTGCGCATGTACAATTCAAAGCATCCACGCACATGGGACGAGAGCCTCCCTTATGTACAACATAGTTATAATCGGGCTCTCCACGGTTCAATCGGCCATAGCCCCTTTCAGGTGGGCTTGGGATTCCAGCCACTATGTCCCATTGACGTAGCCATGCCATTTGCAGCTGCTCAGGCCAATTCAGCTCATGTCCAGTCTGAAGTTGACAAAGCGAGTAGCTTCATCGAGCGCATTCAACACATCCGCCAACAGGTTCATGATATATTGGACAGAGCCAATGCCAAGTACAAGCAACGCCATGATCAACACCGGGTGCCACACAACTTCCAGGGGGGTGACAAAGTATGGCTACATTTGCAGAAGGAGCGCCTCACTGGACCCCACCGCAAGCTTCGCCCGCTCCGATACGGGCCGTACACCATCACCAAGGCTATAGGGAACAATGCATTCGAGCTCAGTATTCCACCAGTCCTTGGTCTGCACCCAGTCTTCAATGTGGATCGCCTTCGTCCTTACTTCCCACCTCTATTGGACACCTCGGACATTGCAGAACAACTCACACCAACTGAGTTAAATCCAGACTGCATGGAACATGCCACCACATATTGCATCATGGACATGCAAATCAAGAACACTCGCCAGCAGAAGATCCAACTATATCGGGTTGTCAAAGCTGGCCAACTCCTGCACCAAGGAAAGTGGTTCACCAGGGACCAAGTTCAGCAGAAATTTCCTCATCTCATGGAGGAACTTAACGCAATGGGGACCATTGCTTCCTAAGGGGGGAGGAATGATCCGGGTGGATAT